>JAFVLL020032622.1:0-17500 GCA_021397915.2 Tor tambroides | reverse complement strand
CCCTAAAGGAGAAAAAATGAGAGAAAATATCTGCCATTAATAGTCATTAAAAAAAAACTAATTTAATTGCAAGAGAATACAGTAAACAATTTCATGCACTTTTTATTTTTTTATTTTTATTTTTTATAAATATAACCTATTATATCCCAGTCAAATATTCTCACTGAAATGAGAGTGGCATTATATCATAATCTGAAATTTATCCTCAAGGTATCATGGAAGAATCTTCTAAGAAATAAATAAAATTATATTCATAAAGTTTATAGTACAAATACATATACAGAGTGATAGAAGAAACACTTATGAAATAACATTCTATTTTAATAATTAAAGTTTTTTTATAAAGTGTTAGAAAGTGAATTAAATTTAATTTATTAATATAAATTTTTTTTTTTTAAACATGTTTATTAATAACAAACATAATGCTTAACAGACCATGCACATTCATATGCTGAAAAAAAGATGCAGAGACAATTTTCACTCAGAAATTTACAGTAAATATCAAAGTGAATAACAAATAAATGGCAAGAAGCTGAAGTTTTAAGACTGAAAGATTATTTTCTTGTAAAAAGTACTCTAATAATCTTTGTTTTATCTTTTTTTTTTTTCTTCCAAAAATAAATTTGTACAGTGTATATCAGCCTTATTTTACAATATTTATTCTTTGGTGTGAACAAAAAAAATTAATCGTGGAATATAAACTTGCTGATTAATTTAGTGATATTTATTATATTTGATTAATATTTTGATTTTGTTTTAATTTTAATTTGAAAGTTTTTGTGACTTTGCTGTGTTTTTTTTTTCATTTTTTTCACTTTAAATATGTATGGTATAATTCTTATTTTAGTTTTTTTTTTAACTAGCCATAAAAGTTATGTATTTTATTTCAAGTAACAATATTTTTTACATGGTTTTTGTTTTAGTTTACTTATAACAAACTTGGTGTGTATGAATATGATTTTTTCATTACTTCTACTTGCATGTATATTCACTAATTATAAATTAGTGCAGGCAGTATATACTGCAATAAGGTTAATGTTACTAATTTAAAAAGTGTCACCACCAGCACGTTACTGCAAATAGTTTTATGTTTACACTCAAAAAAAAAAAAAAAAGTTTTGGTCTTGAGATTGCATTGACAGAATTTGTCCACTAGATGTCACCAAACAGCGGGTAAATAAAGCGTGAGTCGTACGCCATGATCCAGAGTAACTGGCACACGAACATGAGTTTAGTGCCAAGAAAGGCCAGACCTCGGCCTCCACAGCATAAAGAACAAATGACCTTGATTAAACTCACTCCTATATATCATACGAGCCTGCATGTTATCGCTTTAAGTCATGTTTATTGTATTTAACCCTACTTTCAAGACTAATTGCTTGTTATTCAGATATTAATGAACGGTTTCATATGTCCGATCTGTCAGCATGTCTGTATAAGAGCATTAATATGTCACATATTCAAAAATATAGATCAGGACAGCATGTTGCTTTATTTTTGTAGATGCATGAATGATATCAGTAGTTTATCGTGCGCGAATAGGAATTCCTGAATGTCTCTTAGCCTACCTTTACCGGCCATCGCACGCTGAGGTGTTTTCATTAAAATATTTTGTTTTCCCATCAGAGTCAGCCGACAGGCTCTCAGAAGGATTTTACTTGCCATCTTGACTTGAAACTTTCGGTATTGTGCGCGAGCGCTCCAGCTGACGGTCAACTGTATGTGAAATAGAGTCAAAGTCAATAGAATGATTGACACATGGGACTGACCAATCACAGAGAAGATCCACTGGACTTTGACCAATGAATGAACACACGGTTGAGGAAGAGCGGACAGGTGTGACTGGAGAGGACAATAAAATAAAAGTGAAATCTGTTGCGACTGCCTTTAGTTCTGTCCGAAGGAAAACCGGCAGATTTAAACAGAAGAAACTAAAATATTAAAATTAAGTAAATATAAATAATTAATGAAAAAATGACTTTGGTCATATCAGAAGGAAAAACGACAGATTAAGAAAATGAATAAATAAAATGAAAATAATAGTAAATTAGTGAAAAATGCCTTTAGTTCCGTAACAAGAAAAACCGACAGATTACAAAAGAAAAGTAACAAGCAATTAAATAAATAAATGCCTCTACTTCCGACAGAAGGAAAACGGATAAAAGAAAAAATAAATCAAGTTAAAATAATAATAAATGAATGAAAATGCTTTTGGTTCCGTCAGAAGAAAAATATACACATTTAAAAAGATTAAATAAAAAAATGAATACAATTAAAATAATATTACACAAATAAATACATAAATGTATTTAGTTCTGTCATTAAAAAATTAACAGATTAAATAAAAACATATTAGAAAAGATTAGGAAAAAAGAAATCAGAAAAAAGATTCACGGACCCGCTCCGAAGTTAGATTCTTTAGATTCTTTATAGATTCTTTAGCATTGGTTCCATCTATGTAAAAATAATGACTCCTATTCCACAATAGGTTTTTATTTATGCAACAAGGGCTGACAATTAAGCACAACACACACAGAGACAGCTATAGAAACACTTGGCATGTAAATGGAGACACACATATTTACCTCAAAATGCTGATTGCACAAGGAACTCATATCATAAACACTTTTCTATTTTTTTCCTGAAAATAAATAAAATTATGAATACAAAAGTGATATATTTAAGACACTCCTGGCACACTTATTAATTCAATGCAATTTTATTAATATATATTATTGAATTATTATTATTCAATTGGAGATATACTCATTAAATGCATTATTAATTACACATTATATTAATTAAGATTAAATTTATAATCATTTCTTGTGCAAATCTGCAGGCTTGAAAACAACATATTTCAACAAAAAATAATTCTGACTGGACATTTAAGGCATACAAAGCATCACTGCTGAACATTAAAGTCCTACAAAATAAACAAAAATAGACAAAGTCAATGTTATGCCATAATGCTGACATATAGTAAACAATTGATCAGTTCTGATTCTTTACTCTATATGTGACCCTGGACCACAAAACCAGTCTTAAGTGTCAATTTTTCAAAATTGAGATTTATACATCATCTGATTCAGCTGAATAAATAAGCTTTCCATTGATGTATGGTTTGTTAGGATCGGACAATATTTGGCTGAGATACAACTATTTGAAAATCTGGAATCTGAGGGTGCAAAAAACTCAAAATATTGAGAAAATCACCTTTAAAGTTGTTCAAATGAAGTTCTTAGCAATGCATATTACTAATCAAAAATGAAGTTTTGATGCATTTACGGTAGGAAATTTACAAAATATTTTCATGGAACATGATCTTTACTTAATATCCTAATTATTTTTGGCATAAAAGAAAAATGGATAATTTTGACCCATACAATGTATTTTTGGCTATTGCTACAAATATACCCCAGCGACTTAAGACTGGTTTTATGGTCCAGGGTCACATATATGGACTACATGCACTCACACACAAAAGCAAAGAGTAGAACAACAGAAAATATGCATTTATATTTCATAGTTCCTGAACTTCTGTAAAAGGCCTGAGGGAGCTTCACCGGCCCAGCGAAACCTGTGATGCCAATAATCACCTGTGAAACAGAAACATTACGGTAAAAAAACAAATGAATAACTGAAGAATTGCAAATAGCCATGAAAAGAATCTTTTACTGGACGGCAGTGACGCTTCAGATGGTTTCTCCTCCACTGTGGTTTCACCGTATGACAGATTAACTCGATTCCCGTTCCCTGGATCTGGATTTTTGCAAGCCTCGAGCATCGGCTCTTTCTTGGTCCTCACGGCCCAATGCATTGACTGAAATGTCATTTTTGGAAGCACATTAATGCAGTTATTATACATTGCAATATTGCATGACAGAATGCGGTGTTATTTTCCATGTATTTGTTTATCATCAGCGTCCTGTCACTCAAAGCAGTGACTAACACTCACTGTTTTAACGGAGTCGCTGAGCGCTTGCCACTCAATGAACGGAATTGCAATTTGACTTCTGAGCCAGAGATCATAATTCTTTCTTTTCTTCTCATCCGTGAGAACCTCTTTAGCTTCCTGTAACTTCTGGAACTCCTTCACTGCAAAATGTTCATTCACATACCAGATTAAAACACTGGCAACGTTCAGAATGATTTCACAGACTTCTACTTCATCTATTTATTTCCCTCGTTCATGTTCCTGGTCTTACTGTGAATGATTCATCAGTGGAGTTATTCTAAAGGAAAAGGAAAATGATTTGTCTTTGTAATCTTTCATCATGTTAGTTTAGGTTAGTGCAAACCAAAAATAATTAAATAAAATATAATGCAAAAATTTAAATTAATTAATTTACAAATGTTTAACAAAAACTTAAATGATCAACATTTACATTTATAAAAACACCAAAAAGTATTTTAGTCATTTATTTAAAATTATGCCAACACAATCCACTAACAAAGAATGTTAAAATATTTTATTTGCATTTATTTATTGTAAATTATTTTCAAATTTATATTTAAAGTATTTTTTAATTAATTGTAAATTACATTTGTATTGTAAATTAAATGCCTTTTTATTTATATATTTCATGATTTTATAGAAATTACTAAATTAATTTTTGCTAATTATTTTATTAATTATATTTAAATAAGTATTTTTATTGTAAATTAATTACATTGCTTTATTTTATTTTTATTTATTTCATGCTTTTATAAGAATGACTAAATGATGTTTTTGTAAATTATTTTTTAAACAGATTTAAACAATTAGAGGTCAATAATTGGCTAAGATTTGGCATTATATCGGTCATTGCCTATTGGAAAACCTAAATCAGTCGACAACTGTTAATGCTTTTAGACAAAATTTATTGCAACTAATTAAAAAGTACATTATATAGCAATCATTTAGAATCAGAATGAGCTTTATTGCCAGGTATGTTTACACATATGAGGAATTTATTTTAGTGGCAGAAGCTCCACAGTGCAACAGAATGACAACACAAGACACAGAAAATAAATAGAATAATATACAAATATACACAACAGACAATGTACAAAATAGCAAAGATGAAAGAACTGTGGTGTATCAAAGTACCATGGTATTGCCAAAATAGTATATTTAAAGGGTGGTGCAACATGTCTCAGTTTCTTTCTTATTGCAAAACCAAAAGAAATAGATTATATCTTTGCACAAAAATCTGAATTATTATCTCTGTACCTGCTTTGGGGTTCTCTGGGTGTTTGTCGGGATGGCAGGCCAGGGCTCTCACTTTAAACTCATTGGCAATCTGTTCAGTCTATGGAAGATGCACATACATTTGTGTCCAGATTAGCATGTAATGATGCAGATGGATACGTCTGTTTGCCTTTGCATATGTGCATTTCCAGCTATTTAATCAGATATTATTACCTGCCTATGACACAAAAGCAACAGGCATCATTAGATGTGTAAAAACTTCTTATTCTGTCACATGCACGTTAATGCAATTATCACATATTTTAACACTGTTTATAAAAGATTAAATGAACAGACAGATTGCAACTGCGATTGAAATAATGAAACTTTGCCCTTAAAGACGCAGAAAGAATCAAACGTAAGCCCTAGACGAACTTTTATGAGTAAGTTGTGTTTACCGTTGAGAGTTCATCGCAGCCGAGCAGCCCGTAATAATCCTCCAGATCCTCCTTTCTGCAGTTCAGTATCGCCTCCATGCCTCCTACACTCAACTACAACACCAAATTACCGTAAACTCCCGTAATCGCGTCCCTCAGTCAGGCGGCCGCAGGCAGCAGAGCGCGCATGCGCGTTAGTATCTGAAGCTTTACGGTAGAAGTGCTTTTAAAGGGCCTGCGTGACTCCACACGCTCTGACTCATACTAAATACTTCATTTAAATCGATTAAATAGTAAAAACAAAATGACTTTTGACACAGATGATGATTGAATTGCACTAAAAGTATCAACTTAATAATATTACTCTATTACTGACATTTTGACATGTTTCGCTTTAGTACCATTTTTGACGTAAATTCAAAAATTGTGTCTGGTAATTTACAGAATACCATGGTATTGTATGTAAATATAATAATAACAATAAAGCACTTTAAATGTCAAATTTAAATTTTACAACACATGCTGTGTAGGGACACAGCATCTTATTTGTTTGTTTAAATGTAGAACATGGAAGGGAATAGTTTAAAATAAATCAACAAAAGAAAACCTTTCAAGTATTCTATGCATTCGTTTATTATTATTATTTTTTATTTATTTATTTATTTATTTATTTTTTGCTTTCAGAGTTTCAATCAATTTCATTAGCTCAGTTTTAAACAGCACAATGTTCAGTTTATTGTTTGCCCATTTTTTGTTTGTGTTTATAGTATTTTCATGCACAATTAAGTAAATTAATCATCAGTTTCTTTTCTAAACTCTTATTCCCATACAATAACGATATCTTTACCAGTTACATGATTTTTTAATTTTGTGTGTTTAACAATAAATAAATAAATAAATAAATAAATAAATAAATAAAAGGACACGTATTTTCCACCTCTTTCAAAACTCTTGAGACTGGATAAATTAAATTAAATTAAATTAACAAAAGAAAAGCTTTCAAGTATTCTATGCATTCGTTTTTTTCTTTCAGAGTTTCTGTATATTTTATTAGCTCAATTTTAAATAGCATGATGTTCAGTTTATTGTTTTCCCATTTTTGTTTGTGTTTATAGTATTTTTCATGCATAATTAAGCAAATGAATCATCTGTTTATTTTCTAAACTCTTATTTCCATACAATAACAATATCTTTACCTGTTAAATGAATTTTTCATTTTGTGTGTTTTAACACACATAAAAAAAAAAATAAATAAATAAATAAATAAATAAATAAATAAATAAATAAATACAGAAAAGACATATTTTCCGTCTCTTTAAAAACTCTGGAGACTGGATAAATTAAATTAATAACTTTAAAAGTAACTTCTTTAACTTTATCGTAATTTCCAGATCTACTTTCGCTCAGTTTAATTATCCAGTGAATTCCAGAATGATTTGTATTTAGGCAACAATGTATTTCTGTGTATTAATTTAAACGGACGCAGCGTCGCGCACCGACTCCAGTCCATCTGCTCGTGACGTGACGTCACCTCGTTACCGGAAGGTCCTCCCGAGCTCCTCCTTCTCCATTCACTCCCTGGCGAAGATGGCGGACGGCGAAAATAAACGGGCCGAACCCGCCGACGCCGTTGAGCCGCGTCTGAAGAGACCGAGGCTCCTGGATCCGAGCGGTGATTCGGAGCTCCGCGCAGCTGGCGGAACCGAGCCGCTGCAGGCGGAACCGGCGCTGATGGACGAGTCCCATCAGGCCTTACTGAACAACAACAACAACACCCTCACCGAACCAGAACCAGAACCCGAGCTCTCCGGTACGACACCGTCACGTTCCTCCGTCATTTATTGGTTATTTGGGGAATTTTTAAAATTAATTTCTCTCATGCTAAGCTAAGAGTCAGGTTTACTACATCTTCACTCAGTTTTACCTGGTTTTTACATTTGTGGTGTTTGTATGATTATTTAATATAATAGCAACCATTTTTTGTTTTGTAAAGGTTTTATTATTTATTTATTTATTTATTATTATTATTTAATTATTCAGTTGTTGTTGTTATTATTATTATTATTATTATTATTATTATTATATGTAGAGTTTAATAATTATTTAATATTATAAAAACTTATTTTTAAATGTTTTTATGTTTAAGTGTTTATTATTGTATTAAATCATTATGAAATTTAATTATTATTAAATATTTGTTATTATTTAGATTTATTGATTTGTGGATTTTATTGTTTTACATAGTTTACATATTAAGTACACATTATTTTAAATCTTGTATTATTAAATTAGTCTGTTATTAAATATTGTTGTTATCTGTGGGATTTGAATAATTATTTAATAAACTTATTTTGTTTTTAAGTGATTTTATATTTAATGCTTAAGCCTTTTGTTATTATATTAATATTATTATTATTATCATTTAATAAAATAATAATTAATTATTATTTTTATTTATATTTATGTAATTTATTAATTAAATTCTATTTTATTCTATTGTATTATTGTTATTTATTTTAATTATTATTTACCTATTCAGTTATTACATATTATTATTATTATTATTATTATTATTATTATTAGTTTTAGGGGGCATGTCACACTTCTGTCACTGCTTTGCCATTGTCATGTCATGTCAACTCCATAAATATTTAATGCTTTATTTGTACAATTATTTACATGCTTTATTAAAATGTGTTTAGTTACTATAATAATGCATTCTTGTATTTTTGCAATAATTCATTTAGTAAACCAGCTGAAATACTTTTGGGATTTATAAAACGTCATGCTGATGAATGAAGCTGTAACTCCTGCACAAATTGATCATATTTTCATGTTTATATTACACATAGTTTTGTATTACCTTGTTTATTTATTAAAATAAATTTTCTTGAAAGTGATGTATAGTATTAAGTTTGAACAAAAGTATTATTATAAGCACTAAGCCAAATTAAATGTACAAAATAAGCATCTAGTGTAGTGGAATACAGCAAGGCCAGTTGAATTATGCTGCTTTTATTGCTCTTATTCCTCTATATAAGCACAGATCAATCTGAAATCATGTTTTTGTGTGGTTTGCATGCAGACTTAATTGACGAAGGTGTCCATCCCAATGGTTTCACATCTCCTGATCTTCCTCACGATGATGATGACTGCTCGTCTTGCGCCAGCTCCAGTGACTGGACGCCTCAACCACAGATTGGTAAGTTTAGCTAGTTTCATCTTCAGTTGTCTGTATCACACAATCCTTCGGTGGCCAAGAGAGCTCAACACGCTGCAACTTCAGAAAACATGTGCAAATAGAAAAAAAACACCTGCAAAATAAGAAAACAACTTCATCAATTTGACAACACACACGCTACAAATGCTTACAACACAACCAAATAAAGAATTTAATTTGCAGTGTGTTTCTTTATTTGTTTGTGTCGTGAGTGTTGTCAAATTGATGAAGTTGTTTTCTTATTTTGCAGGGGGGTTTTTTCTATTTGCTGGACGATATGGCCAAAATTTATATCACAATATATTTCTTAATTTCGGTCGATATCGATATGAACACTATTAAAAAAAGCCTCATAAAAACTGCCAAGAATGCCCACAACAGATGTCTGTACCTACAAACTTATGAAAAATGAATTTGCCAAGTCTATGATCTCCTCTTATAAAACTATATAATATTTTAGGGGGGGAAAACCCAGCACAAATAAATTAATGTTCACCTTTTATTTGTATTTAGCCTTCATACAAACACGAAATGTGAAATCACTGTCAAATAAACATCTTAGACTCATTAATATTAGTATCTTTAACTTCAAACTAGCCTATAGGCTAACATATACACTACCATTCAAAAGTTTTTGAACAGTAAGATTTTTGTTTTTTAAATAAGTCTCTTCTGCTCACCAAGCCTGCATTTTTTTTGATCCAAAATACAGCAAAAACAGTAACATTTTGAAATATTTACCATTTAAAATAACTGTGTTCTGTTTGAAAATATTTAAGTGTAATTTATTCCTGTGATTTCAAAGCTGAATTTTTAGCATCATTACTCCAGTCACATGATCCTTCAGAAATCATTCTAATATTCTGATTTGCTGCTCAAAAAACATTATTATGTTGAAAACAGCAGAGTATAATTTTTTTCAGGTTTCTTTGATGAATAGAAAGTTCAGAAGAACAGCATCTATCTGAAATAGAAATCTTTTGTAACATTATAAATGTCTTTATCATCACTTTTGATCAATTTAAAACAACCCCCCCCCCCCCCCCCCCCCCCCCCAAAAAAAAAAAAAAAAATTATACTGACTCCAAGTGAGTTGCTGCAGAAAACAAAACAAAAAACTGAGCAACAACAAAAATATGTTGCTGGAGACGGGTTTATTATTGAAAATGCAATCTGATTGTCTGCCAGTAGGAGGCGCTGTGAGAGCGGTAGATTACAGTCTATGGGTAGAACTAGCGGTTTCCCCAGTAATGGCTGTAATCTAAGCAGCTCCGCTCATGAACGCTACTTTATCAGATAAAATGAAAATGCCATCAAAACTATCCTGAAGACAGTCGGTTCCCTTCAGAGATACATTCATATAAATCACCCGCGCCGCGTTTTGATTTTAAAACGTGCAGTGCTCATGTTTATTCAACAAAGTCAAACGACACAAATAAATCAATGTATGGGAAACACTGGTAATGTTTAAAAATCATATCACCGTTATTGAAAAAAATTATATCGCGATACATTTTGATATTGAATTATTGTCCAGCCCTAGCAGCACATTGAGCTCTCTCAGCCACCGTACAATTCACAATATTTATTGTGCAAATGTAGTGTTTTGTGAATTCAGTGAAAGTCTGGTTTTCTTTTAGGCTCGTATCGGTTCATTCAACAGCACATCATGAGAGGAACCGACCCGAGGGCCATTTTAAAAGACCTGCTTCCCGAAACGGTCCTTCCGCCGGATCTCGACGACATGACGCTCTGGCAGATCATCATCAACATCTCAGAACCGCCCAAAAGAAAGAAACGCAAAGACATCAACACATTAGAGGACGTCGTCCGGCTCCTGAACGAGAGGAAGAAGATACTTGTGCTCACTGGAGCTGGGGTGTGTTTGTGATTTTTACTTTTAAACACAGTTTGAGTTAGGGCTGCTCGATTACGACAAAAATCATAATCACGATTATTTTGGTCAATATTGTAATCACGATTATTTAACACGATAATGAGTGGGCCGTATGACCAGAACTTTAAATGAATGATTTATTTAAAGATAGCGATGCATATTAAAATAAAACGGCATAATCTTCACTGTAAGAATTAAACTTGTTACTTATTAAAGCTACAAAAAGTCCTTCACAGTCAAGAGCAGTGAGTGATTTTTTTTCTGTCTTTTGTTGTTTGATTAATATTAAGCACACAGGAATATAGCCCGCTGTCACTTTAAGAGCCGCACGGATCCGATTCTGATTTACTCTTACACACCTATTTTTATTCTCAACTGTTTACGTTCATTTATTACATAACCGTTGAGGGTTTACATTAATAATCACTAAGACATTTTTGCATGTATTTGACCTTTTAGGCGTGCACCTCGAGGTAAAAGATGACTTTACATGTCTGTGTTCTGCTCCGTCTTTGAGCACATACACAGTAATCCTCCCGAGGAATGCCGCAAATTCGTTTTGAAGTTGATTCGATTTAATCAATAAATCAAGCACGTCCCATTTCGCAATTTACGTTACACGATTTCACGAATTTGCACGTGAAATTGGGCTTTTATTGAGGGTGGGATGGTGCACAATAATCGTTTCATCTCGACTATTGTATTTTCATAATCGTTGGAGGTCGAAATCAGTCAAATTAATTGCACAGCCCTACTCTGAGTATGTGTCCAGTCTATCAAATATTGATTTGTTGCTCTTGTTCCTCCACAGGTGTCTGTTTCTTGTGGGATTCCTGACTTTCGGTCTAGAGACGGCATATACGCTCGACTCGCTGTGGACTTTCCTGACCTTCCTGATCCTCAAGCCATGTTTGACATAGACTACTTTAGAAGAGATCCAAGGCCTTTTTTCAAATTTGCCAAGGTTGGATAAACTGCCTTCTCATTTGCTTTCTGCCATAAATGGAAAACAATTACTGCATTAATGAATTTCACATAATGTAAAACCAGTTGTTTTGTTTTTTCATGCACTGCTCAATTTGGGCTATTTTGCTTCAATAACATTTCAGACTAATGGAAAGAAAATGTCCAAAATACACTTTTGAGTGCATTTTTTTTTTTTTTTTTGCACTTTATCTATTTGCATCTGTAGATTTCAATTACAGTACACATCTTTAAGGGAAAGTGAGTTTTTTCAGTAACACTTACATGCACCAAACTACAGGTTTATTCCTATCTATATTCTGAAGGGTTTTACAGAGGGGTTTGTTCATGTATTATTTACCTGATATATAACATTTTACACCTAAAAACATTTTTATTTCTGTCTGTTGACAGTATTTTCTGATTTATGGAATGATAAAAAGAGATAAAAATCCCTTCATTAAAAACCCTAATATGTCAACAGAATTTTGAACCTGAATATTCAGATTTCCATTTTGGAAATGTATGCAAATTATTGGATATTTAATTATATAATGCATTATTGGAACTATAACATTGTATGTAGTGCAAAACAGTTGTCTTAATATACTATGATTAATCATCTGGGTAAAGTATGGTAAGATCTATTAGTTAAAATGTTTACCTTATTCATCTTGCCATAAAGATTTGTGTTTACATTTATGTGTGTGCATGCAATTATGTGTGAAAATTACATGCATGTCATTTGATTTTATGCATGAAGATAAATAACAATATTCTCTGTGTGCTTATGCTGTAGGAAATCTACCCTGGACAGTTCCAGCCGTCTCCGTGTCACAGGTTCATATCAATGCTGGATAAGAAGGGAAGGTTACTGAGGAACTACACTCAGAATATCGACACACTGGAGCAGGCGGCTGGAATCCAGAAGATCATTCAGTGTCATGGTATATCAGCTCATAATTCCTCATATAAACCAAAATTGTATTATTCTATCAGTATCTAAACTCTTTCTTTATCCTCTGTTTTTTACTGTTTATTTTAGGTTCCTTTGCGACTGCTTCCTGTCTTGTCTGTAAACATAAAGTTGACTGTGAAGCCATAAGGGAGGATATCTTCAACCAGGTATGTTGGAGTATGAAAATTTAAAGGAATAGTTCAGCCGAAAATGTGTTCACCCTCAGGTCATCCAAGATGTAGATGAGTTTGTTTCTTCATCAGATTTGGAGAAATGTGTCTGAGCAATGGATGCTCTGCAGTGAATGGGTGCCGTCAGAATGAGAGTCCAAACAGCTGATAAAAACATCACAATAATCCACACCACTCCAGTCCATCAGTTAACATCTGGAGAAGACAAAAGCTGAAACAAATCCATCAACCATTTTAACTTTAAACCATTGCTTCCAGCTAAAATACAAGTCCATAATCCATAATAACGCTTCCTCCAGTGATCAAGATCAAGCAGTGTTTACAAGCCAAAACAGCTCTAAACAAACATGTGGCTGGATTTTGATGTCAGAGACAACAGGAGATGGACATTTTCACTGGAGGAAGTGTTATTATGTATTATAGCTCATATTTTAGCTGGAAGCAATGGTTTTAAGTTTTTATCAGCCGTTTGGACTCTCATTCTGACAGCACCCATTCACTGCAGAGGATCTATTGGTGAGCTAGAGATGGAATGACACATTGTTGTTCTGTTGCAGGTTGTTCCTCACTGTCCGAGGTGTCCGTCAGATGTCCCGTATGCCATCATGAAACCAGACATTGTCTTCTTTGGCGAGAACCTTCCAGAATTTTTCCACAGAGCCATGAAGCAGGATAAAGATGAGGTGGATCTTCTCATCGTCATCGGCTCCTCGCTGAAAGTTCGGCCAGTGGCTCTCATACCCAGTACGTTCCACCTCTTGTTTTTTTTTTTCACTGATTTTCTGTCTGCAGTAATTTGGGTTGCTTTTGAATGTAAAAGTAAAGTTGTTCCACTTGATCAAATCATGATAACTCAGAACTTTTCAGCTATGATTTCATATTTTGAGTATATTCGGATATGATGCATCAGGTCAGGTAAAGACAAAGTAATTCTTCACACTCTAGATTTGAATATGCACACGCACAAATCAGATTTGAGTGTTTTCAGATGAACAATATTGTTTTTTGAAGCTTAATCAGCAATTTAGCAGATACTAAAGATGGTATCATCAGCGATTCCCAAGCATTTTTGTCAGCTAAACCCCTTTGACCTAAAATATTTTCTTATTTTAGTCCCCCCGAGTTATTATTTAAATTATTTAACAACACATTTGCATGTTCACTGTTCTCTCTTGTTGGTTAATTGTCACATGACATGCAGGTAAACAAGGTAACAAAATGATTATTAAATCATTTTATTATTTTATTTATAAATATTCTTCTAAAATTTTCTTAAATCTTTTTTTAAGTAATTGTTGAATTTTGTTTTAAGATTGCATACATGTAGTAATTTTGTGTATAATTTTTAATATTACTAAACAATGTACTTTGAATATTATACAATATACACTTTAATATTATTAAACATTGTATTTGTATTTTGTTTTTTGTAATTTTTTAAATAAATATAATGTATTTAAATAAAATAAATATTATAAATAAACATTATTTTTATTTTTATGTAAAGAAACATATGTTCATGTAAAAGCTGCTTAAAACCAAAGCAATATTTATTTTGTAAATTTTAGGTTTTCAAAAACTCGTTGCACACATGATGTAATTTCATTAAATATAATTTTTATAATATTTTCAAAATATTCTTTTAAAAATTGTTGTATTTTGATTTGATTTTAAATGTATTTAAATGTAGCAGTTTTTATGATTTAACAAATGAGCTTTTCATCAACCCCTGGTATACATGGTATTTGCATGGTTTTCTGATAATATTCCATTGTATGGTTTAAAATAACTTATTGTTTTGTTAATAATCTTACTTTTCCTGAAGTGAAATGATGTTTGTTTTGTAAATGCGTGTCTCTCTGAAGGCTCTATACCTCATGACGTGCCTCAAGTCCTGATCAACCGCGAGCCGCTGCCGCACCTGAACTTCGACGTGGAGCTGCTGGGAGACTGTGACATCATCGTGAACGAACTCTGCCATCGTCTGGAGGGCGACTTTGAGCAGCTGTGCTACAACTCGTCCCGTCTCAGCGAGATCACAGAGAAACCGGCCGCTCCGTTACAGGCGTCTGCTGAGAGCCCATCCACGGACGCTCAATGCCCCGAAGATCATGCTCCGCCCATCAAAGAGGACGTCCCAATCACTGAATGTCAAAATTCACTGTCTCCCAACAAGGAGGAACCGCAAACAGCATCTTCTCAAGCAGCCAGACGAACAAGCCCTCATCCAGAGCCATTACTGGAAACTAATACGGATGAGTTAGACTCCAACCCGAAAGAACATTCTCCAAAGACGGAGAGGAAAGCAGCGTGTGATGCTACAGAAGCACTGGACACTACGGATGAGGTGAAGGAGGAAGAAACAGCAGATCGGCAGCATGTTGAAATGCGGAGACGGTGCTGGAGAAGCCGAATCTGGCAGAGTCCAATTAGCAAACGACTCGGAGGTAAAATCATTTTAAATACATTTTTGAGATGTCCATGCTGATATTATAAACAATTTATTGGTGGATTTTTTTTTTTTTTTCTAAATATGTTTTTAAAATGTGCCAGCTTTTCTTATGAACAAATTTTTTTTTAATTGATTTTTAAAAATCTGTTTTTGAAATGTTCCTGCTGTTATTATGAACAATTTATTGATGGATGTTATTGCAAATTTAAAAAAAAAAAAAAAAAAAAAGTTGTTTTATTTATATTATATATTTTGTTGTATTATTTCATTATATATTTCTATAGATTAATTATATTTAGAATTTTTGTTATATATTTTATTACATATGGATATATCTACACATTATTTTTTGTATATATTACATTTATATTATTAATATATTATTGCATAATATATAGAGAGAGATTCAAAGATAGATTTAATTTAATATTAAATTTATATAATATTTTTTATATTATGGATATATCTAGAGTTTATATATATATATATATAAGTTTTTATTACAAATAATATTATATATTAAATAATAATAAATATTACTTATTATATGTATATTATTTGTTACTTTTTAATTTATATAGATAGATAGATATTATTTTTATTCTAAACTTTATTAACATTATGTATTACTATTTTTAAAATGTATTTACATAATTTGTTTAGGTTATCATGCTATTTTTATTATATATTATAAATTGTTTTATTATTTATGTTTAAAAATTGCATCACATTCACGTGAGTTTGGTACCGCTGAGTTTTGAAAGATTTTTCTTTGTCTATCCTAAAGACACTCTTCATTTAAAAGATGCTTAAAACCAAAGATATTAGAGATTTTAGTTTTACGTTTTCAAACACTCATTGCACGCATGATGTATTTTGTTATTTTTCTGGTTTTCCAGCCTCGCAGTATTTATTTCAAGCACCGAACCGCTACATTTTCCACGGCGCCGAGGTTTACTCGAGTTCAGAGGACGAGACGTCCAGTTCCTGCGGCAGTGACAGCGACGGCTCTCGCTGCAGCGCGGACGCTTTCGAACACGAAGACAGTGATGGAGAAGAAGACGCTGAGCCAGCGACAGACAAAGACACAGTACAGGACAGTGAACACAAACGCCTTCAAACGGATTGCACTGCAGAAACAGACCTACAAACCACACAATAACTCTCTAGCACTAGCTGTATTAAATGTGCTCAAGTCTGTTTTATATATTTTTGTATTTCCTCCCTCCTAAACGCCCTGTTATGTCTTCTAATGCATGCAACAAAAGTGCTTATAAACCTTTCTTTTGTTTTCCCACCAGTCTGTTTGTATTTTTGCATTTTTAGATGTAAAATATAGGTTTAATTCCGGTGAATGTTTCTGCCTGA
This sequence comes from Tor tambroides, assembly GCA_021397915.2. Classification (NCBI taxonomy): domain Eukaryota; kingdom Metazoa; phylum Chordata; class Actinopteri; order Cypriniformes; family Cyprinidae; genus Tor; species Tor tambroides. The sequence continues at coordinate 841 of JAFVLL020032622.1, read as the reverse complement.
GAATTGAACTTGCCATGTAATCGCTTGGGATAAAAAAGGGAATGATTTTCAAACCAAAGATCACTTTTTCTGTATCGTTTTCACGTCTTTCACAAGTTCCTTGTTGGATGTGGTCACTGTGTCCAGCATGTGCACCAAACTGTGGCTTTTTCAGACATTTGGCAGCTACGGTCAGCCTACTGTTCAAGTCTTTTATACCCAGATGTTTTCCATTAGTTTTTAAACCTATAGAAAGACATTATTTACATGCATTCACACTCTTGTAGCTCAAGCACTTAGTAAGTTCTCAGTCAGTTTTTGGTTCTGGCTGTTGATGTTGGTTGGTTTTGTAACTGCAGTGTCTTCTCCTGCTCTCATTGACCGGGCATTAAAATCCTTATGACACTGTTAAGTTATAATATCAACATGACTTCATGATTCCCTCATGCAGTTGATGCAGTGTTGGTGGTTTGTTCTTAATCTCATCTCTTTAATGTTCAAAATAAGAGTTTTCATGTCAGATTTTGTGTTTACGTTAATGCGGATTGGCGATGCCGCAAAAGAGTAAATTCATACTTTTTTTGTCACCAAATACAGACTTCAAAAATGTAGCATTTTTGGCTGTTATCACTCACACTTCAGCTCAACACTGTACATGATGCATGCAAGCTTTAATTAAGAATGGTAGAGAAGTATTTTGCTTGGTAATAAAATATGAAAGCGTTTGCAGGATGATCAGTTGTAGCGGTGTTTAAGTAGGCTTGACCATAGTTGCATTTCTAAACTATTTCATACAGTTGTATTTTTTTTTTTTTTTTTTTTTTTTTGAATATGCGCTGTATTCTACATTTAGTGCATATTT
>JAFVLL020032621.1:0-30150 GCA_021397915.2 Tor tambroides | reverse complement strand
GATCATGTGACTGGAGTAATGATGCTGAAAATTCAGCTTTGAAATCACAGGAATAAATTACATTTTAAAATATATTCAAATAGAAAACAGTTATTTTAAATAGTAAAAATATTTCAGAATTGTACTGTTTTTTCTGTACTTTGGATCAAATAAATGCAGGCTTGGTGAACAGAAGACACTTCTTTAAAAACATTAAAAAACTTACTGTTCAGAAACTTTCGACTGGTAGTGTATTTCATGCAGGAAAGTTGCACAGTCCAGAAATATGCATCAATAACAAACTCCTAAATTCTTTGTTTTTTAGCACTTGTTTATCCATACAATACCTTGTGCAAAAGTGTTTTGCTGAATTGTCTTAAGGTTTCCACTGACAGCCATTCTAACGTAGCACATTTGTTATAATATAGATGTTTTAGGAGCACCTGGTTTTGATTTCACAGCTCAGGACATTCGCTGGTGAAGGACTGGAGATAGAAAGAAAGACCTTGTTCTGTTCGTAGCACTGATGCGGTTTCTCTTTTCTCTAATGTACTGAAGTGTGAGGTGCTTGTTTGTGTGGAAATTGAGAACTACTGTATATGAGACACTGCTTTCACAGGCGTGTGTTTCCCTCTAGTGATCAGAGACAGCTCTGCAGAGATCCACACACACACACACACACACACACACAGTAAAGCAAACACACCAGTGGATCGCACTTTGTTTATTCATACAATGGCACTAATCATTTGGAGAATTTTAATGCCCTGTTATGCACAACACATTAAAAGCTTTTACAAAATATAAAAGCACCGGTCATGAATGAGAAATAACTGCAGGAACCGCTCAGGGGTGCGTTTCCCAAAAGCAACTATGGTCGCAAGTTACGTCGTTACCAATAGAGTTCAATAGGACTTACCACCATAGTTCGCTAACGATGCTTTTGGGAAACGCACCCCAGATTAGATATTCATGTGTGTGATCCACAACTGATTGTTTTATCAAGGCCTGACGCTTGCCAAGAACATGGCCAGCTTATATTTCACTCGAACATTGAAAATAGAGCTTACTTTTAAGGCTTTTTGCGCTTTGAAACTAAGCACCCCTCAAATTCTCATGACTGTAATAAAAAAAAAAAAAAAAAAAAAAAACATACCGTCATAATATAAAGAATATCTAAACGGTTTAATTTTCCTGATGATGATGACCCAACAGATCTGAGACGAACGGGCTGTTTTTGTCTTTTATTCTGAATGTCATCAGTACTTTGAAACAAGCAGTTTAGTAAAACACTGGAAGCTTGACAGTCCTCAGGCTCCGCCCAGAGCGCTCTAACCACGCCCAGAGTGCTTTAGCCACGCCCCCTCAGATTTGGCACGGAGTTTACACGAAAAAGAAAGAAGGATGCTAATGGCTCAAGCTTTAAAATAGATCCTGTCGGTTTGATTGAAACAAAGTGGACACGTAAGATACTATGAACAGGTAATACTCTTAAACACAGTAACAGTGGAAATGATCAAACAGCACTCGGCGTGAGCTCTTCCAGTTCTTTTTCTTTTCAATCTTTGGCTGAATTTGGACGTCACGTGAGACGCAGGCTACAAAAGGATACGACGCCCGCCTGCTCGTCGCGTGTAACAGTATACAAAATAAAATATTTTATTAAATAGATACAAACGTTGCATGAAAATAGACCGTATCAAAAGCAACAGAAGTCCTCAGTCTCTGTGAGGGTTTCACTGAGACTTGATGCCCAGTCCGGCGCCGCTGAGCGGGTGCGAATACGCCTTGCCCAGAACCATGCGGTCCCGCAGCAGCTTGAACAGCACATAATAGTTGCAGAAGAGGATGAGGCCCAGCGAGAGCGTGTGGTTCCAGCGCTCAGAGCGTAGCAGAGAGTATAGCTGATACAGCACCACGCTCGACTCGATCCCGATCAGCAGGTTCAGGATCCGCAGCGGCTTGTGGAACAAGAACTGCACAGAAACAGAAGAAAACAGCACCACATCAGCACAAGTACAGCTCTCTGCAGGAAAGTAATGGCAGTTACCAGAGCATGTTACCTGATTGGCTGTTGTCAGTGACGGTAGGTTTAGGGGTGGGGTTAGGTAAGGGGGATCATTTTGATTGCATGATTTAGAAACACTCCAAAAATCAGAAACGCCCAGTTTTGCTCTGCAGAGACCTCAATCTCCATCAGCAGAGCTCTGAAGATCAGCGACGAGAAACTGCGCCGATGGATCGATTCTGGGATTTTCTGAATGCATCGCGATTCTCTCTGGAATCGATTCTGAGTTTAGTTTTTAACAGCAGATGACACTGTGTGCTTCAGAAACAGCTATACTCTGCTTTCTTCCAGTTCCTCACACACACACACACGCGCACACACACACCACTTCAACCTCAAATAATCAAAGTTTGAAAAGGTTGAAGTGAATTACAAGAGTGTTCACAGTGGGCTGTGTTTACATTTATCTTGCATCATAATAGCATTCTGAGTTGAGGTGCAAGAACATTTAACCACTAGCCGAACACACAAGCGCTCTTCTTCATGAGCATTTAAGCTTGTGGTTAAAAACTAGCCTAGAGCACCATCTGTTGTTAAGAACTAAGCTCAGAACTGATTCCAGAGAGAATCATGATGCATTCTGAAAATCCCAGAATCGATCCACGAAGCGCTTTATCGTCGCACCCTAATGATCACTCGACTAACATCAGGTCATCATCTGAAGCAGCGCTTCCCCGCTGCACATTACTCATGTCTCCTTCAAACACACTCGCTCTGCTCATCAGTACAGACTTCAAACCTGAAACGAGTGTCAGACTAGGAGACATGCAGAAAGTGCAGGCTGGGGCTCCAGGAACCAGAGATAAACCAGGTTTCCTCAAATCCAGCTCTGCAGAGTTCAGTTCCAACCCTAATCAAACAGAATAAGCCGATCAAGCTCTTCAGAGTTACTAGAAGATTACAGGCAGGTGAGATTGATCAGGATTTGAGCTGAACTCTGATCTCATGACGAGAGTCTCAGATAAAGCCTTCATCAACGCAAAACAACTCGACACGTTTTTTCCCATAATTCATTGTCTGATAAAACATTTGCATGATTTTCCCCCAAACACAGCCATTTGCTTTTCAACCAGGATTAACTGGTCAGTTTTTCAGATCTGAACACACAGCGGTGTAGTCAGAGGGAAAGATTTACATACTGATGACTGATGGCCATCTTTCCTGCAACTTTACAAAAAGATACCAATTGCCAGCCTCTCAGTTTTTCCAGTATCTAACTATAATACAACATTTTTTGAGAACATATTTTACAATTTGAGCAGAAACCTCAGAACATGGGAGGACCTGAGCACAGATATATCAGAGGAGATATGGGAATCATGCATCGAAATATCCCTAATAGTTTGGGAAATGCTTGATTGGGCCTGATACAATTTAAAGCTGTTCACAAGATATCAACTTTACGTCCAAAACGTTCATCTGCAGAGAAGACCTTCAGTCATCAGTTCACCTGCTGGAACTCATTATTTGTCATGTTTCTGGGGTATTGAACAGAACAATGGATCCGGTCATTGCATTGTTTGTTGTGGAGGCGCCAGAATACATGAAGCACAAGCGGTCTGATTTCACAGCACTGGAACTCTGAGGCAGAGCCAGCTTTTGATATGTGGGTTATGGATCTGAGAAAGATTCTGCATCTGGACAGGATTTGTTTTATTAAGCAAAAGAAAGAGCATGTCTCTGAGTATCTGTCTGAGGGGGGGGGTCATGTAAATCATTTTTATCTTTTAAAGCGTCAGCAATTCACTGTCAAGAAACCTTTATAAAGCGATATCTCACTCTATAATTAATGACTTGATGTATGAGTCTCTGCATGAAGATTTTTAAATAATTTCTCTTCTGCGCTCCACAGAGAATAAACCCTTAAATGCAGATGAATGTGAGGGACAGTAAACAGCGGATACCCTGATAAACGACCACAGACTTCTCTTTCTGGAGAGCGGCTGACCGATACTGGTTTTTAAAAGCCGATGCGATGCCAATATCATAGAGCCGATATATGTGTGTGTATAATTTTTATTTATTTTGATTAATTACATTTTGAAATCCTCTGAAAATCAATTTAAAAAAAATGTCAAATAAACACTTTTACTTCAGATGACAACTTCTTGATTCTGTAATCCAATTACAGTATTTTTTCACAAATAAAGAAATATTTTTAAAAAAAAAAATAAAAAGGAAGTAAAGAGGGCACTCAGCAATCTGAGAAGTTTGTGTGCATTGGGTTTCATATTTTTTTCAACTAAAGCCAAGATAACACTGATTGTACATACAGCACACGGTGAGAATTAACATCACTTCATGACCTGTGGAGAAAGAGCAGTCTGAAGTCCTGATTTGACAGTTTATTGATCGTGTCTCTCGTGAAGCTGAACTCCATTCATTCATTCGTTTTGCACGGACCGAGCGTCACACAATCACACACACTTCACAAGACCTCAGTCTGCAAGGTATGTGAAATTAGATTATTATTAAACATTCAAAGGTTTGTTTAAATGACAAATGCGTATTTGCTGAATGCTGATGGAAAAGGAGAAGGTATTATAATGTTTACCTTTCTAAAACTAATAATATCAATTATTGTGTATTTTTTAATTCCTTTGTTTAACAGTTCTATCTGACTTTTAGATAGACTTCTATCAGTATCAGACAGAAGTGTTAAACGCGACAGCAAACAGTGAAGAGGAGGGAGAATCTGAGCGCTGTTCAGGTGCTGTCAAAATAAAAGTCCTGTCTTGAACACATCAGACAAAAAGAAAAACTTGTGCTAATATTTGAAAAATGCCAAATATCTGCTGATATATCGGCCTCTGTGATATATCAGTCGACCACTAATTCTGCAGTGAATTATTCACATCACAGAGGACCTCACCTGGACCACCAACACCATGTCACTCTCCAAGAAGGCACAACAGCGCCTACACTTTCTCCGCCGGCTGAAAAGAGCAAGTCTCCCTCCACCCATCCTCACCACATTCTACAGGGGCACCATTGAGAGTGTGCTGACCAGCTGCATCACTGTCTGGTTTGTAGTACAGCAGACCGCAAGACCCTACAGCGGACAGTGAACACGGCTGCAAAGATCATCGGTGCCCCTCTCCCATCCATCATGGACATTTTCCTTGCGCGATGCTCCAGCAAAACCAACAGCATCGTGAAGGACCCCACCCATCCCTCCCACAGTCTCTTCCAGCTCCTACCATCAGGAAGACGGTACCGGAGCATCAGAGCCCGCTCCGCCAGACTGCTCAACAGCTTTTTCCCCAGGCTGTGAGAGCCCTGAACTCAAATCACCCTGCCCCCCTCTGACACCCCATGCAAACCCCTACCTCCTGAAACATGGACCATCTACCTCTACCCCCCCCCCACCCCCCCCCCACCCCCGAAACACCCCCCAACCTTACCACACCAAAGAACAGACTGTATGAAACTTTTCTGTGCAATTCAAGTGTGCTACACACAGGTGAGTGGGCCTGTACAAACCACCTGTAGTAACACACTCTCCTCTATGCGCACTAGACACTTTTCACACACTGCTGTGTATACACAATCCTACAAAAGACTCAGTAATATATGTATGTTTACATGCTCATGCACTACAAATCATCTTGTACTGTTCCCCAGCCAGCTGCTTGACTCACAATGTTTCTCTCTGCACATGTACAGTATTTATGTGAAGCATTCGTATAGTTTGTATTTCTTATTTTTATTTTTTTATATTTTATCTTTAGTTTGTATAGGGTAAACCTTTATATATAGTATATTTAGTCAAAATCTGTCAGTAGGTTAGTTGTGTATAGGTTTATAGTGTTTTACTTCATTGTTGTATGTCTGTATTTATGTAGCACCGTGGTCCTGTGAGGCATGATATTTCGTTCCACTGTATGTCTCCACATGTAGCAGAATGACAATAAAGCTCAACTTGACTTGACTTGATTTACTATTGCATTCATGTCATCATATGAAGTTATGAAAATATGACAGATACTCACGTAAAATCTGGCATGAGAGATGTCTGCGGGCAAGGCCACATTATACGGCCCGACGGCTTTATAGAGACAGCGGCTGTGACGCACCAGGACCCCCTGCGGCCAGATGGTGCTGTCTGACCAGCTGAACACAAACAGAAGAACAGCTTCAGAAACACTCAACCAGTGCTGGCCAGGAGCTAGTTACAGTAAGAATACTACCTTTTGCAGTAACTAGTAGTGTTAACTAATTAATAATAAGATTTCAGTAATAATATTACAGTTACTATCCAAAAAAGCTTGTTAATGAATTACTTTTGATGCCTCAACCCCTACTGATCTGAAATCCAACAATGCAATAATTTTCATAGATTTATTTTCATAGTTTTCATGACACATGAATCACCAGAGCAGCAGCCAAGCTTGGAAAGTGGATAGAAATATTGGCATTGCGTTGATTTAGTCAGGAGGAAAGATGATCTGAATACGGATGTGTAAGTTGTGGCTTTACATCACTCTGATCCTGATATAAACTGTATAAAATCTTTTTAGAGAACAAAACATTTTCTTATGAACTTATATGATATCTTTTGATAAAATACATCATGGAATATAATTGTATATGGGTAACAGAAAAAAACAGCCACAGTTAGCTTCGAGTTACACATGATAATTAATGAGATTAATACAACACTTTTACTTAAACGTTACTATGAATCAGTGTTTGTAACAACAACTGACTGCGATCCAATGGGAAAGATATGCAATTACAACTTCTGTAACTATGAAGTAATAATATTACTTTTGAAAGGAGTAAGTAGTAATGAGTAATATATTAATTTTTTTGAGTCACTACCCCAACTCTGCTCGTCTTCCATTTACAAAGTGAGTCCTGCAAACAAACTTGACTTTGAAAGCATGTCTAAAGGACAAGAGTTGTGAGCCGAGGCTGTAATGAATGAAGCGTGCGCCGGAGCATCACTCACATGTGCTGCGGCGTGTTGCTGTAGGACCCGGGCTCCAGGCGCTGCCAGCGGCCCAGGTGAGCAGCCGAGCGGTGCAGCAGGTCGCAGTAACTGGGCGGCAGCAGCTGGCTCATCAGCATCACAAACGCATTGATCCACACCATGATCAGGTGCTCGCAGGACCAGCGCATGTCGTAGTACTGCGTGCTCTGGACACACGGAACACACCAACACAGATGCAAACAGGTGAGAACCGGGGGCACGCTCCACATGGTAAAAGATATTTGTTTTACATGCTCATTTGTAGTTACTTTAAGGTATTTTAAAAAATATTTTTTACATTATGTGTCAAAAACTGAAATTTTTCACACTCAAATAAATAACATCTTGTTTCAACATTTTACAAAAATCAAGATTGAATATATTTGGTCAAAATCCCATGTTATGAAGATGAAGTGCTATGCAGGCTATTTAAGACAATACTGGCTGATTAGACGGCAATGCCGACCTAAAATACAAAATGTTTGCCCTCTCTCTCTCTTCACTGTTCCCACATCTCTGACCTCAAATATTACCCTCTTTAGACATAGTTTAGTAAAGAGTAAAGATAATACTTTACAAAACTTACTAGCAGTTGCCAAGTGGTTATCAGTCTTACTTTTCCAATACAAATAAGACCAGTCTACCTTCTCATAACTGAATTTAAGAAGTTATGACCAGTCTACAACCGGTTGTTTATTTACCCTCGTAAGATCACGAGTACGCTGCACAGGTGTGTGTCAGCATCTCTGACTCTGTCTCACTAGTCTCTGCCCATGAAATCAGTTTGATTTTTCACAAATTCTGTCTTTTCTGTTTAAATTTTTCTGGATTCTAATTTTTTTCTGTTTTAATTTTTCTGGACTCCTTTTTAATGGGTTAATTACATTTTATTAATCAAAAGCATGTCTAATTGTTTAAAATCATGAAACTTCAATTTATTTATTTATTTATGTTTAACAGCAAGTACATTTAGGGCCCTATGAAATGTTTTCTTTCTTCTCACTTTATGCTTTATTGTTACCAAATTCTGTGTTTTAGCATGTCTAATGATTTGAATGCAAAAGAACATCTTTTATTCACTCTTACAGTAGCCTTATGAAATGTTTTTTTCCCTTCAGAAATTCTGTCTTGTGCATTTAACTTTTTTTTTTTTTGGTTATCAAATGAAGGCATAAATCATTCATTTAATTTATCTTTTAATTAGTGAAAATTAAACATTTTATTTTTGGCAAATAAAGGAGATTTACAATTAAAATTAAAACGTGGTAGAAATATTCTGTGATTATTCCTTAATAAACTTTAAATAAACTTTTATTAATTTTTCAACAGTACTACTAGCAGTAATACATTCTACTAAATAATAGTAATATATTTCTGGCACATTGTCTTAAAGTTAAACTGAATTTTTATTTTGATGGGTTGCCTTGTATACCCTTAAATTTCTTTGTGTGTATGATTAAATGAAATGGTAAAATACTTTCAGAGCAGTTCTTTATGTCCTCATTTAGTGACACGGCAGATGCTGAAATCACACGCTAATAATGACCTACTTTTGATTAATTTATCCAATCTTCTATGACAGTCCGTGTTAAGCTGCACTAACGGAGCAGCTGTGGACGAGTAGGGACAGCTGCACCATTATATTACTGCATTCTGTCCATCGCTGCTTTCAGACGAACACGGCTCCAAACAACACAAACACAGAGGACTCTGTGTGACTACATCAACATGACATCACCCCTGACGCTCCAACAGTGAGCTACGCCTCTAAAGATCTGCGCTGGGAACCGCAAGAACAATCCCCATTCTGTCCTGGATCAGCCGCTGAGGGACTGAACTCTGGACACCAGACGAGTGTGAATCAGCACTGCTTTCACCATTCGATCTGATTCTGATCATCACGTCAATGATTCGATTCAATATCACGATGCATCAAGATTATATCAAATTTATTTTGTGCATTTTTACTTTTTAAAATAATTACAAATTAATAATAAATCAAAACAATTAAGAATTTAACCAAATAAATACAGCTTCAAAACATACAAGCAAATACAAAGCAATAAAGGGGGAAAAAGACAATTACAAATGATAAACAAAAAGCACAGTGCTTTAAGTATCCAAAAGTACACAATCAGTTATGTTTTTTTCTTTTTTCCTCAGCATTATTGCGGTCTGATTATTACTGATGAGATCAGAGACAGTAATGCACAGATCTGTTTCCACATATCAGGTGTTTGTCCTGTTCTGAATCTGAAAACATAACTGACTGTGTTTACATCATTTTCCTATCAGAAAAGTGTGTTTAACCGCAGCTTCAGGACAAACACAAAGCGCAGGTGAAAGTCTGTCAGTACGAGAGTGTTGAGCATCTGATATGAACTGCGTTTCAAGCGGCAGAAATGAAGCACATCTAAAGTAAAAGACTGAAGTAACGGCGGGTGGAAGCACACACTGTCGAGCAATGCACACGCGTCTCTCGATCGTCTCCAGCACACACAGGCCATACGCGGGGAAAAGACGGACTCTGAGCATGGTTTTTCCACACTAAGCTTGGTTTTTACCAAAATGTGCCCAGATTTAAAAATAGTGTGTGCATTTTTAATACTCGCGTGACAAGTGCGTATGTGAATGACGTCAGTAGACTCTAATCGATTATGGTCTATTACTGCATCAATGCAGAATCGTCCACGATTAATGCTGCAACGATTAATGTTAACACCTCTGGTGCGTTCGCTGGCTACTGACGTCTGAGGACGCTCACCTTGACGAAGCAGAGCGGCAGGAAGGCCACGTAATAAGCGCTGAAGAGCGAGTTGAAGAGCACTTCTTTGATGCGGCGGTTGAAGTCGGTCTTCAGCTCCTCCACCTCGCTGCGGATGAGCTCTGGCGACGGCGGGCAGCTGTGGGTGGGGATGACCGCAGGGCTGGAGAACTGATCGCGCAGGTTTTCTCGGAGCAGCATCAGAAAGTCTTTGGGCCTCAGCAGAGACCCGTCAGACCCGTCCTGCTCTGAGAAACCGCAGTCAGATGAAGACTGAGCTCGACCCTCCTGATGGAAGCAGCAGAGCGGCACGTAAACGCCAAACCTGAATCAGACACACAGACACACACGTTAACTCTTTCCCCGCCAAACACAGGATTTTCTGAGTTTCTGCGTTCTCACTGTCATACACTCGGGGCGCTATCACACATCCCCTGAATGAATCTAGAATGTGCCGATCAAAAACACAGACGAGGAAGATGCAGAAACGAGCGACCTCATAAGTAAGCATATGCATATGAAAAATAATGCGATCATCAACAATAAACAGCATATAAATGAAAACTGTCTAATGTTAGGAGTGAAATGTGGATCCAGGAACTGGAAAAGGACTGTGCAAGCTTTAGAAGTGATCTACTGCATCTTTGCTGTGATAATAGTACTGAATATGATCCAGATGTAGTATTTGATAAAAACGTGATTTTCTCAAGATGTTGCTTATTTTATGAAGCCTACCTATATTCAAGTGTTGATAAAAAAAAGAATGCTTGAAGCTAGAATAAAACATTTTTTAGTTTAAAAGTAGAGGGTCTGTTCTTTATTTTGCATGTTCAGATATTCATACAACAAAATATTCTGGGGGCCATTAAATTTTAGTGAAAATCCTAAAAAATGCTGGTGGTGGCTGGCAACTTTTCTCAATCGCGCTGGTGGAGAAAGAGTTAAAGATACTGCAGACGAGAGCACCAGTGACAGGACCGTCTTTGACTTAGGATGATTTCTGACTAGAGGATAAGCACTCGCAAAGACCAGTTTGCCACAGACGGAATCTCTCAGACCACTGACTCATGCGGATTGGTGTATATTTTCAGAATTAATACGTTTGATCAGTAATAGCACCATCACCAAACATATGTGGACATTGAGACAATCATACATGTAAAGTTTCATAAAGAAAACACATTGCTTACTTTCTGATTGACTTTCTAGCTTAAGTCTAACTCCATTAGAATGCTGAATGCCAAACTGTAAATAATGCTGTGAAGCCTAGACTGAACGCGATTGGAGTCAAAGTTGGTAACTTTGTAAGAAATATAGTGAAAATAAATGAACAAATCAGTTAAAAATGGCAGAAATGGACCTGCAGAATCACAGAAATATACAGAACCCAGCAGCCCAACTGCAGGCCAAAGTTATTCCAATGTCACTTTACAAAAGAAAATCTCAACAGTCAGCCAAACACAAACAGCCGCTTCAGCCCGATCCACCTCAGGCATCCAGAGCATGATAATGATAAGCGGGATTTTATTGACTGGAATTCCCCTGCAGGACTGTCTGGAGACTCACGGATATCCCAGGAACAGCAGGTTGAGTACGGAGTGACTCTTGAAGAGATTGACGAGGGTCCAGCACAGAACCCATCCACACAGAGTCAGCAAGATCAACCGCACCGCGATCAGAGCCACATACCGCACCAGAGACGACGGACTCGCCAGAGAGGCCTGAAACACACACACACACACCACTGTTACTGACCGCTCACACACACACACACACACACACACACGTGTTACTGACCGCTCACACACACAGAGACACACACACGTGTTACTGACCGCTCTCTCTCACACACACACACCAGTGTTACTGACCGCTCACACACACACACACAGAGACACACACACCAGTGTTACTGACCGCTCTCTCTCACACACACACACACCAGTGTTACTGACCGCTCACACACACACACACACCACTGTTACTGACCGCTCACACACACACAAACACACACACCACTGTTACTGACCGCTCTCTCACACACACCAGTGTTACTGACCGCTCTCTCTCACACACACACCAGTGTTACTGACCGCTCACACACACACACACACACCACTGTTACTGACCGCTCACACACACACACACACACCAGTGTTACTGACCGCTCTCCCTCACACACACACACCACTGTTACTGACCGCGCTCACACACACACACACGTGTTACTGACCGCTCACACACACACACACACACGTTACTGACCGCTCACACACACACAGAGACACACACACCAGTGTTACTGACCGCTCTCTCTCACACACACACACCAGTGTTACTGACCGCTCACACACACACACACACACACACCAGTGTTACTGACCACTCACACACACACACACACACACCACTGTTACTGACCGCTCACACACACACAAACACCAGTGTTACTGACCGCTCACACACACACACACAGAGAGACACACACACCAGTGTTACTGACCGCTCACACACACACACACCAGTGTTACTGACCGCTCACACACACACACCACTGTTACTGACCGCTCACACACACACACACACACACCAGTGTTACTGACCGCTCACACACACACACACACACACACGTGTTACTGACCGCTCACACACACACACAGAGACACACACACCAGTGTTACTGACCTCTCTCTCTCACACACACACACACCAGTGTTACTGACCGCTCACACACACACCAGTGTTACTGACCGCTCACACACACACACACACAGTGTTACTGACCGCTCACACACACACACACACAGTGTTACTGACCGCTCACACACACACACACACACACCAGTGTTACTGACCGCTCACACACACACACACACACACACAACACCAGTGTTACTGACCGCTCACTCACACACACACACACACACACACCAGTGTTACTGACCGCTCACTCACACACACACCCCAGTGTTACTGACCGCTCACACACACACACACCAGTGTTACTGACCGCTCACACACACACACACACCACTGTTACTGACCGCTCACACACACACAAACACACACACCACTGTTACTGACCGCTCTCTCTCACACACACACACACCAATGTTCCTGACCGCTCACACACACACACCACTGTTACTGACCGCTCACACACACACACACACCACTGTTACTGACCGCTCACACACACACAAACACACACACCACTGTTACTGACCGCTCTCACACACACACAAGAGTTACAGACCGCTCACACACACACACCACTGTTACTGACCGCTCACACACACACAAACACACACACCACTGTTACTGACCGCTCTCTCTCACACACACACACACACACGTGAAAGCACACCGCCTCCTCACACACACACACACACACTTACGCTCACACACACACACCACTGTTACTGACCGCTCTCTCTCACACACACACACACGTTACTGACCGCTCACACACACACACACACACACCAGTGTTACTGACCGCTCACACACACACACACCACTGTTACTGACCGCTCACACACACACACACAAACACACACACACACACGTGTTACTGACCGCTCACACACACACACACACACACACACACACACGTGTTACTGACCGCTCACACACACACACAGAGAGACACACACCAGTGTTACTGACCGCTCTCTCACACACACACACCAGTGTTACTGACCGCTCTCTCACACACACACACACCAGTGTTACTGACCGCTCACACACACACACCACTGTTACTGACCGCTCACACACACACGTAAGTGTTACTGACTGCTCACACACACACAGAGACACACACACCAGTGTTACTGACCGCTCACACACACACACACCAGTGTTACTGACCACTCTCACACACACACACACACACACGTGTTACTGACCACTCTCTCTCTCTCTCTCTCACACACACACACTCACACACACCAGTGTTACTGACCGCTCACACACACACACAAACACACACTCCAGTGTTACTGACCACTCACACACACACACACACACACACACACACACACACACACACACACACACGTGTTACTGACCACTCTCTCTCTCTCACACACACCAGTGTTACTGACCGCTCACACACACACTAGTGTTACTGACCGCTCACACACACACATACACACACTCCAGTGTTACTGACCGCTCACACACACACATACACACACTCCAGTGTTACTGACCGCTCACACACACACTAGTGTTACTGACCGCTCACACACACACATACACACACTCCAGTGTTACTGACCGCTCACAAACACACACATACACACACTCCAGTGTTACTGACCACTCTCACACACACACACACACACACACACACACACACACGTGTTACTGACCACTCTCTCTCTCTCACACACACACACACTCACACACACCAGTGTTACTGACCGCTCACACACACACATACACACACTCCAGTGTTACTGACCGCTCACACACACACACATACACACACTCCAGTGTTACTGACCGCTCATACACACACACACGCACACTCAAGGTTATTTTCGTAAACGAAAACTGAAACGAAAATGATTGGTCAAAAAACATTTTCGTAAACTGAAATAAAATAAGAAAATCAAAATAAATGAAAAACGAAAATGAAATGAAACTAACTTTTCGTAATCATTACGTTCTCACCTCGTAGTGGAAAAATATATGAGCTGTGTGTCGGTTTTAGGGAAATACCCGTAAATGGAGCATCATGCACGTGAAGTTATCTGACGGAGAGACGCAAAGCAGTTTAAAGTCCTGCACAGGTCCTGATTGGTAAACCTGCATCCGCAGTCCTGCATAACAGAACACCGACCCGTTATCTGACAGCAGCACCAGTTTAAATCTGTACCCAACCCGTTCGACATAAAGACCGCATCCTGAACCGCACCCGCATTAAATAGGCTACTGCATCAGTAAGGCAAAATGATTTATTTTCTCATGTAACACAAGCAGGACCGTCGCTAGTGGGGTGAAAGGTTGTGATGATTATAGGGGCCCACGGCTGAGGGGGGCCCCCGGCGATCTCGACCGACTGGCTGAGGCCAGCCTAGAAAGACGCTCAGGACAGTTGACAGGCTACTGCTGCGCGTCGTCACGAAAGCTTATCATTTGCACCTGCTTTTAAGCCTTGCCAATTTAAACATTCAAAAGAGTTTAAAGCATTCAAGCACAAGACGTGGAAAAACTCAACTGAGTACTCGACGTGTTCGGTGCGCACGCAGAGAGCCGCGTCTCACAGACAGCAACACCTAACCGAGCTCTCCTTCGCCGCCTCCTGCACCTGAACAAACAAATACAATTTGCAGTTTAAACATGCAAACAGAAAAAGATGTGAAAGAGCCCAATTCAGCACCCGCGCGCCTCTTCTTGCTCTTGTACTGACAAATAGATACAAAAAACTACAAACATAAAAATTAAACAATTTCAAACAGGGCTCACTGGTACAACCTGCACCGGGGACCCGCAGACCCCAGCTACGGTGCTGAACACAAGCAATCAAACCAAAATAGGCATTCTAAGTTGGTGCTCTGAAGAAAAATAGACAACCAGCGCAACATAAAAAAGATAAGAACACGCATTCTTACAGTAAACAAAAACTTTTGCCTACATCTTGTGAACAATCTGCCAGGCTGTTTTGAACAAATGTGCATAAACTATACACTTAGTTCTTCATAAATGAAAAGGACATATTTAGATATACCTTTACTGTTAAGTGCCATTGTTTCTCCTTGAACTCTGCAGTGTATAGGCTATGTGGCCATTAGTCCTTTACAGAAGCATTAAAAATAAATCTTAAAAATAAAATGAAATGATAGGTTACAGAAAGCAAGCAACGAGCGATCCCTAAACTATCATTCACTTTAGCTGCAGCTCGAATGGCTATAATGAGCATTATTATTGAATTTCATTAATCCCACTTATGATTTATGCGCGTTTGTTCGCAGGAAAGTGAGCAAGACACGACAGATACGGTATCGCTAGACGTTTGCATCACTAACGTTAAATTAGCCTAAGTCTTTCTTTGGCCTGTGCTCTGGAAGTGATCTGTTAAATCTAATAAACTTTAATTAATAAATCTAAAAATCTAAAACTGAAACTAAACTATATAAAAACTAAATAGAAATGTGTTCACAAAATAAAAACTAAACTAAAACTAGCAAAATTATGAAACTAATAAAAACGAAACAATTTTATTGCAAATTTGAAAACAATATTAAAATAAAACGAATTTAAAAATGCAAAACTATAATAACCTTGACACACACACAGAGAGAGACACACACACACACCAGTGTTACTGACCGCTCTCTCTCACACACACACACACACACACACACACAGAGAGAGAGACACACACACACCAGTGTTACTGACCGCTCTCTCTCACACACACACACCAGTGTTACTGACCGCTCTCTCTCACACACACACACACACACACACACACACAGAGAGAGAGACAGACACACACACACCAGTGTTACTGACCGCTCACACACAGAGAGAGAGAGACACACACACACCAGTGTTACTGACCGCTCACACACACACACACACACACACACACACACCAGTGTTACTGACCGCTCACACACACACACACAGAGAGAGAGACAGACACACACACACCAGTGTTACTGACCGCTCACACACAGAGAGAGAGAGACACACACACACCAGTGTTACTGACCGCTCACACACACACACACACACACACACACACACACACACACACCAGTGTTACTGACCGCTCACACACACACACACACACACACACACCAGTGTTACTGACCGCTCACACACACACAGAGAGAGAGAGAGAGAGAGAGAGAGAGAGAGAGAGAGAGAGAGAGAGAGAGAGAGAGAGAGAGACACACACACACAGAGAGAGACACACATACACACAACCTTTATTAGGAGGAAACAGAGAAATGCTCGTCCTGAGGTACTTTCAGTGAGTGATGATCATCATGTAAATGTAACTGGCATGATGTGACAAACAGACCACAGAAACCCTCATTCAAACTTCCTCCTACTGGCACACACACAGACACACTCACACACTCACACACACACACACACTCACACACTCACACACACACACACTCACACACACGCAAATACATCACAACCAATGTTCCCTTTCAGCTACAAACAGTGCGAAAGCGCTGCTCAACCAATCAGATTCAAGAAGCATGCTAACTGCTGAACAGAAAAGTTGGGAGATTTTGTAAAATGCAATAAAATCAAGAATCTGTAGTTTGTTAACTGTCCTTACCCTTCATTTAATCGACAAGGTACAATTAAAATATTTCTGAAGTTTTCACTGACTAACTTCAATGTATTTTGTAAATAAAAACAATTTTTAATTTTGATGGTTAATTTTGATGATTTTGACAGAGGCATGATAAAAGTGAAAAGGTTATAGAATATCCAAGTTAAACTGTTTTGAAACAGTCCACGATAAGCAGGTGAATTGGTAATAGGTCAGGGTATCATGATTGGGTTTATACAGAGGATTCAAACCTGGATCGTGGCTCACCACTTTGTGCCAAATTTCATGAGAGTATTGTCAGACAAATCAAAAATCACATTTCTCAATGCAAAATTGCAAAGAATTTAGGTCTTTCACCAACTACCATACATAATTTGTGAAAAGATTCAGGCAATCCAGAGAAATCTCAGTACGTGTAGGGCAAGGCCGGAAACCTCAGTTGAATGCAGGTCACCTTTGAGCCCTCAGATGGCATTGCAAGAGAACCCTTCATGCTGCTGTGTGAAATATAGCCACATGAGCTCAGGAGTACTATGGAAAACTGTTGTCATTTAACAGTCTGCAGCTGCATCAAGAAATGGAATGTGAATCTCTGTTACACAAGGAGAAATCTATGCATCAGTTCTAGGCAAAGACGCCAGTGAGTTCTCTGGGCCAGAGGTCATCTTTGATTGTCCAAAAGACAGATGGTCAGATGGGTCCACATTTCAGCTTGTTTTGGGGGAAAACGAACATCAAATTGTCAGTCTCAAAGATGAAAGAGACCATCCAGACTTCAATGAGTGAAAGGTGCAAAAGCAAACATTTGTCATGTTATGGGTAGGCTTTATAGGGTAAAATCCAAGATGGCGGCACGGTCAGACGCAGCGGCTGCTCCGGGTCCTAAAAACGGTGTTTTAATGTCAGTTAGTCTTGTCTCTTCTTCCTCAAAACCAGAAGAAAAACAACAGAAACATCAGAAAACTACACTGCAACATGTCTACGATCACCAGCGTCTTCTGGAAATCGGTAGTGCATGTAACTATCACCCATCACCAGCGACTACTGAGAAGCTAAAAGGCCTTTGTTTACTGCGGAAGCCAGACCCTGAGACCGCGGCCTCGCCTACTGCTGCTACCCGCACAAGGAGGCGCCGCAAGCGGTGTGAGAGGGGACGCAAACGCGGCAAGCGCGGAGGCATATGAGCTAGGCTAAAGGATAACCCCACAAGACCAGTTCTTACAACAATCAGCAAGGACACACGGAGTCAGTGGGAAGCTATTCAGACTATCACAGACTATAAGCCCCTGCCACAGGCCTGTGATGATGACACATCCCTACCAGATGCACTCAATGAGTTTTATGCACGGTTTGAAATGCAAAATGACAAACCTGCAAAAAAAACTACCCACACCTCCCAGCGACCAGGCGCTCTGTCTCTCTCCAGTTGATGTAAGGGAGACCCTATCTAGGGTTAACCCACGCAAGGCTGCGGGTCCTGACAACATACCAGGCCGTGTACTGAGAGACTGTGCTGCACAGCTGACAGATGTCTTAACAGACATCTTTAACATCTCACTAAGCCAAGCAGTTGTCCCTACATGTCTCAAGTCCACCACCATCACCCCAGTACCAAAGAAGTCACCTGTATCCTCCCTGAATGACTATCGTCCCATAGCACTGACCCAATCATGATGAAGTGCTTTGAGAGGTTAGTCATGCACCCTATCAAATCAAATCTCCCCAACACACTTGACCCGCTCCAGTTCGCATACCGTCCAAACCGCTCTACGGACGATGCCATTTCCTCCACCTGACTCTTACCCACTTAGAAAACAAAGACTCTTATGTTAGAATGCTGTTCATCGACTTCAGCACAGCATTCAACACAATAATCCCACAACAGCTCATCCACAAACTAAATTTGCTGGGCCTTAACACCTCCCTCTGTAATTGGATCTTTTAACCAGAAGACCTCAGTCAGTCCATGTCGGCTGCAACACCTCGAGCACTACCACACTGAGCACAGGTGCCCCGCAGGGCTCTGTGCTCAGCCCGCTGCTCTTCACGCTGTTGACCCACGACTGCACTGCCAAGTTCAGCTCCAACCACATCATCAAGTTTGCTGATGACACAACTGTGGTAGGCCTCATCAGCAACAACGATGAAATGCACTACAGAGAGGAAGTGGCACAGCTGGCTGAATGGTGTGGTGCTAACAACCTGTCCCTCAATGTGGAGAAGACAAAGGAGGTTGTGATGGACTTCAGGAGGAACCCTGTTGACCACCCCCCACTGACCATCGACAGCTCGACTGTGGAGAGCGTCAGCAGCACTAAATTCCTGGGGGTGCACATCACAGAGGACCTCACCTGGACCACCAACACCATGTCACTCTCCAAGAAGGCACAACAGCGCCTACACTTTCTCCGCCGGCTGAAAAGAGCAAGTCTCCCTCCACCCATCCTCACCACATTCTACAGGGGCACCATTGAGAGTGTGCTGACCAGCTGCATCACTGTCTGGTTCGGGAACTGCAGTGCTGCTGACCACAAGACCCTCCAGTGGACAGTGAACACGGCTGCAAAGATCATCGTTGCCCCTCTCCCCTCCATTCTGGATATTTTCCTTGCACGATGCTCCAGTAAATCCAACAGTATTGTGAAGGACCCCACCCATCCCTCCCATTATCTCTTCCAGCTCCTACCATCAGGAAGACGGTACCGGAGCATCAGAGCCCGCTCTGCAAGACTGCTCAATAGCTTTTTGCCCCAGGCTGTGAGAGCCCTCAATTCACATCACCTCCCTCTGAAACCTCATCCACAACCCTACCTCCTGAAACCAAGATCCTCTCAGCCCCCCATGCCACCACACCACACCACATGAAAAACTGTTGGAAACCTCAAGAACATTGTGCAATTCTGAGTGTGCTACACACAGGTGAGTGGGCTGGACAAACCACCTGTAGAAAACAATCTCTCACTCTATATGCATCAGACACTTTCTTATAAACACTCAATGTTACAAGGACTTAATAAGATAACACAAATGTTTACTTGTGAATGCACCACAAATCATATTGCACTACTTGCTTCTTAACCTTAAATACCTCTTTTGCACAACATCATGTACAGTTATTATGTAAAGTACTTGTATATCTGTCTTAGGTTATGTGTATGTATAGTCAACTATTTATAGTATATGTATAGTTAGATTATCGCTTCAGTAATTTAGCTATATAGGTCTAAAAATTGTTCTTACATCTAGTGTTGTATGTTATATTTATGCTTATTTATGTAGCACCGTGGTCCTGCGAGACACGACATTTCGATCCACTGTATGTCCACACCTGTAGCGGAATGACAATAAAGCTCGACTTGACTCTTGACTTGGTGGTGCATCACTGCAAACGGGATGGGTGACTTGCATATGTGTGACGGTACCACTGATGTGGATATATTGGGATTGCACAGAGACATATACTGCCGTAACCCTAACCCTATTGAAAATGCATGGCCCATCATGAAAAGGAGAATTGGACAACAATGACTATGGACTGCTGAGCAGCTGAAGTCTTGTATCAAGTGTGACTGGGCAAAAATTTTACTTGCAAAACTTTAAAAATTACCATTATTAATTCCAAGATGATTAAAATGTGTAATTAAAAGGAAAGGTGATTTGACACAGTGGAAACATGCCTCTGTCCCAACTTTTTTGGAGTGTGTTGTAATCATCAAAATCAAAATGTGTTTATATTTGCAAAATAAAATTAAGTTTGCCAGTGAAAACATTGGAAATTATTTCCTTGTGCTTTAGTCAATTAAATAAAGGTTAAATACATATTCTTGATTTTATGGCATTTCACAAAACATCCCAACTTTTCTGGAATTGGTGTTGTACACAGAGTCATACTTTGGATGTTTGCCAACAGAAAGAGAACACTGCTTAACAACCAATCATTTGAAAGCTTTATTGATCATTAAGAAACGAATCAGACGCACCTCTGAGATGATGGTCCACACCAGTCTTCTGGCCAGCATCACAGTGATGAAGACCGCCAGGTGATAGTCCATCAGGTGGAAGTTCTTCACACAGAAAAAGGTCATTTCACATTATGATGTTTTGCTTTTGTCACATTTGAAATAACAGGATGTCTCTTCAAATTCTCTCTTTATCTTCTCATGCTCATGTTGTTCAAACCCGCATGAGTTACTTTCTTCAGTGGAACACTAAAGGAGATGTTTAGCATGATGTTCACACTGCTCTGAATCGTAGAGAGAAAGCAGACTGCGAGCAGCTCGTCAAGATCCAGTGAAGTTTATTCATTTGTGTCTGTGTAGTCATTATTCACTGAAATCAGTTTGGAGTAACACTGTAAAATGATGCTAAATGCCACTGAATCTCATATTTGCTTTTGAAAGAAATTGTAAAAGTTTTTCTGGGTCCCCACTGAAGGAGGAAAACTCAGAGCAACAAAAAGCGGAGTAAATCATTAATAATATAATTAATAGTGTTATGGATGTATTGTGTGATGTGACTGTACCAGTGATGTGGAGGCTGTGGGGTGGCTGTATGAAGACCACCAGACGGTTCTGTAAATGTTGATGTACTGGACGAAGAGCGCCACCAGCAGGTAGAGGAAGAGCAGCGCCTCGAACAGCAGATTACTGTCCAGAGGAAGATCGGGAATTCGGGAATGACGGACGGGTTCAGGAGTGATGAGGGCCGTGAGCGGCGGAGCCGACAGACCCACCACACCACTGCTCCTGAGAGACAGACACATTTACAATTCATTCAAATCCACTGAAAATAAATCATTTACAGGGACATACAGTGCCCTCCACTAATATTGGCACCCAATATATAAATATGAGTGAAAATAAATCTGCATTGTTTATTCTTTTGATCTTTCATTAAAAAAAAAAAATCACAAAATTCTAACCTATCATTGAAGTAAAACAACTGAAAGTGGGGGGAAAATCTCACTGTGAAAAACGCTTTCTCTAGTTCATATTGGCCACAATTATTGGCACCCAATTATTGCAATGTCCTTTTCCCAAGATAGCAGCCCTGAGTTTTCTCCTGTAATGCCTGAAGAGTTTGGAGAACACCTGATAAGAGATCAGAAACCATTCCTTCATGTACAATCTCTCCAGATCCTCCAGATTCACAGCTCCATGTCGGTGCTTCTCCTCTTTAGTTCACCTCACTCATTTTCTATAGGGTTCAGGTCAGAGGACTGGGACAGCCATGGTAAAAGCTTCATTTTGTGCTCAGTGACCCATTTTTGTGTTGATTTTGATGTTTGTTTTGGATTACTGTCCTGATGGAAAATCCAGCCACAGCCCATTATGAGATTTCTAACAGAGGCAGTCAGGTTTAGATTATTTATCTGTTGGTATTTGATAGAATCCATGATGCCATGCATCTGAACAAGGTGTCCAGGACCTCCGGCAGAAAAACAGGCCCACAACATTAAAGATCCAGCAGTATATTTAACCGTGGGCATGGGGTACCTTTTACCCCTGTTTGTACTAAACCCAGCTGGTGAGCTTGCTGCCAAAAAGCTCTTTTTTTAGTTTCATATGACCACAGAAGCCAGTGTCATTTGAAGTTCCAGTCGTGTCTGACAACTGAATATGTTGGATTTTGTTTTTGGATGAGCGAGGAGAATTTTTCTTGAAACCCTCCTGAACAATATGTAGTGATGTGAGGGCTGTTTGATATATATATTTTTTAGGCTTTCTGACTCCAAGGCTCAACTAATCTCTTCAGTTCTCCAGCTGTGGTCCTTGGAGAGTCTTTGGCCTCTCAAACTCTCCTCCTCAGCGTGCATTAGGACGATATAGACAAGTCCTCTTCCAGGCAGATTTGTAACATCTTTAGTTTATTGGATCCTCTTAATTATTGCCCTGATGGTGGAAATGTAGATTTTCAGCTTTTGTCTTACAGCAACTTTCTATTTTGTGAAGCTCAACAATCTTGTTCTGCACATAAGAACTTTGTTTGGTTTTACTCCTTGTGATGGATGATTAAGGGAATTTGTTTTCTTTATATTTATAATCCTTTGGAACAGGAAATAATAGCTGGACAACTTCACGCTCCTAGTATCCCTGGTAAAAAAAAAAAAAAAAAAAAAAAAATTATATATGAATGGGAATATACTTCAGAGATATTTTACTCATAAGAATTTCAGGGGTGCCAATAATTGTGGCCTACATGCATTGGAGAAAAAAACATTTTATCATGAGATTTTCTCCCCACTTTCAATTGTTTTACTTCAATGATAGGTTCGATTTTTTTGAATGAAAGATCAAAAGAATAAACAATGCAGATTTATTTTCACAGCCACCTTTGCTCATATTTACCAAGGGTGCCAATATTAGTGGAGGGCGCTGTAAATATTATAGATGCAGTTAAATACATGTACAAAAAATCATGGGCCAGTGGCATACAGTAGATCTTCACAGTATTAAGCATATCACTCAGTTGTTATGAGTATAAATGACAATATTTGGCGTTGCCTATGATAGCAGACAAAGCACAGTACTTTGCTAACCATTTAGCCCTCTGTTTGAGCATCCCAACCAGCCTGTGTGTGTCCTAAGCTGCCACATACGAAAATTAGTCGTCTCACACACACACACACACACGTACACGTACACGTACACGTACACACACACTCACAGTCTCACACACACGTACACACACACACACACACACACACACACACACACACACACACGTGTGCGTTTCTCATCAGGAAGCAGATTTCAGTCTGATATTCAAAACAGTGATCACACCAGCTAATGTCAGCTCTTCCACAGCCGTGAGGGGAAAAAAACAGATTACACTGATATAAAGAGAGAGAGAGCAGAGAGGCAGGAGGAGGTGCAGGTGAGATGTATTAGTGCATGAAAAGATTTCCAGTGGCATAAGAGTAATGCAGAAGTGAAGAGAAAGTGTAAGTCAGGACTGTATTCATAACAAATGAGTGAAAGGGCTCAACAAACAAAAAACGTTGTGTGCAAACAGATAATAACATTTCAATAACGCTGTTATACTGAGAAGAATCTGCTCAACTAGTGCAGACTTCATCTTATCCAGTCACCATGAAGAAGGAAACATCAGCCATGAGTCTTCATCTACTCACAGCAGCCACAAACAACAGACAAACATCACTGTCATTAGCATTATTAATACTGCCTCTGTACATAAACGCTCCCATCGTCCAGCTCTAAAGTGCCCAGTATGGACTGTTTATATTATAAACGTGAACAATATGGATTTCTGTGAAGCTGCTTTGACAGTGTGTATTAATAAGCAAACAGTGAAGTTCACGTCAGAACTGACATAAAATTGTTCGATATAAGACACGTGTCCATCAATAAAGCTAATGCTGTTCAAGGTTTGCTCGTTAATAAATGCACACATGGATGGTTAATAGAGTTAGATAGAAACAGATCATTTATAAGCCCAATAGCATGAGCACAAATCTAATAATCAGGATAACTGTGTAAAAATGTGAATGCAGCATCGTTTGGTGCACTGCTCTTCATGCGTTTCTTTGCTTGTGAAGACCAGTGGAGAACAGCTAAACATCAGTCTGATGTGTTTGAGCCCAAGAAGCGTAGAGAATTTTGTTTTATTTTCGACGGATCACAGTTTACAGAGTTCAGCGTCTGATGGAGTTCATACAGAAACAGAGTTTGTTTGTAACGCGAGAGAGACGAGTGAAGCGCCTCCGTCTCGTGTCTTTACATACCTTTATTTCACTGTGACACAGTTCTGTTTTCAACACTGGACACATTAAAATGTGCTAACTATGAAAAATCAGATGAACTGTGATTAAATATTTGACTCGATCATTAATGAGGACTGTGTGTGTATTCCTGCATTTTAGGTACTGTATAGAGCGGTGGCCAAAATCATTACAACACTAGTATTTTCAGCAGCGAGAAATGGTGTTCAGTCAGTTATTTCTATTTTTTGCTGTAGTGTGTCAGCAGGAAATATCAGTTTACATTGATTTAGCCATTAACTGTAATAATCCAGTGAGATGTTTGAGATCTGATCTGATCATCATCCAGTCTGTCTGGAATGACATGAAGAAACAGAACAAACTGAGACAGACTAAATCCAGAAGAACTGATGCTTCAAGAAACCTCCTGCAAAGCTCCTGAGAGAAATCATAGAGCAAGTGCAGCTAGAGCAAAAAGCTGCTTTAAAACATTAGGGATGTCACAAGACCAATGATGATTTACTTTAGTTCATAGATAAAAGAAAATCTATTTCTTGATGAGTATCTCTGCTTCATATTTTTACCAAGTGCCTAAAACTTTGAACAGTACTGTAGCTTTGCAGGAGGTTTTGAAGCATCAGTTCTTCTGGATTAGTCTGTCTCAGTTTGTGTTTCTTCATGTCATTCCAGACAGACTGGATGATGATCAGATCAGATCTCAAAAATCTCACTGGATTATTACAATTAATGGCAAAATCAATGTTTGGAAATGTAAACTGATATTTCCTACTGACACACTACAGCAAAAGATAGAAATAACTGATGCAAAACCATTTTTAGCTGCTGAAAATACTAGTGTACTAATCATTTTGTCCAGCGCTGTATATATGAAAGGCGGCCCACAGGAAGAGTTGGGTAATAAAGTGCTCAGGTAAGCTCACCTGCACCGGAGCCCCGCCCCATTGCTGAGGCCGCCGCCCACCAGCATCTGCAGAGAGGGCAGTGCGGAGCGGCTCAGCTGCTGTCTACTCGGACCCCTGCGGCCCCCGGGCATCTCCCACAGCGGATCCCTGCGTCCTCACGTCTCGGCCCAAAGCAGCCCGCACACTGCAGGAGAAACACATCTGAATGCTGACCGCTGACCGATCACAATGACACTAACCAGATAACACTGATGTGAAACCACATGGCAAAGCACAAAACTGCTGTAAATAGGCCTAATCGCAATAATCAATATATCAACTTATCACACAATATATGTCATGACCTCAATAACTTTTGGCGATGCAATACATTTACATAAAAATTATTAACACCATGCTTTTTGCATTCCACTTGTGTCTGTGTCTTCTGCAGCTTTTCTACATAACGTGGTGTAGACATGAGGTGCTAGTTCAAATTAAAAAATGGTTCTACAAAAAAAAGTTTAATCTGCAGATTTGGCCTTGTTTAGGGATCTGTGTCTCTGTGCATAGGGACTAAGTAGGGGTTGTGTTTTTCAGCAATAGTGTGCACCCTTAATTTACAGAGAAAAGAAGGTCAGGGAAAAATCTGTAGATGCAAAAAAAGTTCTTTGAGCATTTTTCTTTTTTTCTACTTGTTACTCTGCACTTTTTGTTAGAAAATGTTTATTTAAGTATTATTCAAGTTTAAGGTATCTAATATTTTGATACTTAATTTCCATGATCTAAATATTCTTAAGAATGAAAAGTTTGTTGTCATTTGAAAGTGTGTAGGCCTTCTTGCATTATTATGCTGTTATATTATGATTATATATTCAGTGGCATAAAATGGTCTTAAAATGACAATAATATTGCTTATCGCAATTATTTCTGGGGCAATATATCGCACAACAAAAAGTTGTTATCGTGACAGGCCTAACTGTAAAGCCATTCAAGGGAATCAATTCAATCAACTCTCATCCTAACAGTCAGGTCAGAGGTCAGAGGTCAGATAAACGAGCGTTTCATCATCTGACACAAAGCAGCAGTTGAAAGAGCTGCACTAAAAGAGGAACTTCAAGAGTAATAAAGCTGAACTGCTTAAAGAAAACAGCTTTACTGCAGTGTAGACTACTGCTGCTGCTGCTGGGAATCATCTCATGATGCTCAGAAATACAGTGAGATTAGACTAGACTAGCAGCTAACCAGACTAACACATCAACTACACTCACAACCAGACTAACGACTAAACTACCAGCTCTAACTATCGGCTGAATCCCAGACTAACACATCAACCAATCAACCAACAAACACAAACAGGAAATAAACAGACTAGCTGGTTTGTCGCTGGTAACTGAACTGACCCAAACTAAACCAGCTCAACTATACGAGTGTTAACGAGCTGATGTGTATTAATGTAAACAGCGACTGAAGGCATGATTAACACTTAAAGGAACACTTACCGCACATCAATCATGAGCGCAGACATCAGTCACCGAAACTCTGTAACAACCTCATTTGTGTCTCTGTCTGTAACAATGTTTCCGCGTGGAGTTTTTGAAGAGGCCGAGGCAGATTCGTTTCTCGCTGCTCCTTATTAACGGCCTTAACGTGCAAAACACAAAGTTGCTGAAGTTCCTCGCGCTGCAGTTACAGACCGACGTGGCAAACCGACGCTGCGTCACATGACGCCATCAGAAACGCGACGCGACGCGAGAGCTGCGCACGCGCTGTACACGAAACGAAAACGTCTTGGTCAAACGCAGATTACTGCCTTTCTGTAATATTTTCCAAAAACAAAATAAAATATCTCCTCGAGGGAATTTTTTTTGGAACTCTATAATTGAGAATATTGACTGGAGAAGAGCTTGGTTAATTCCTTTTAAATATTGTATTAATAATAAAATAAATACACTTCAAAATTCTACATACCATTTACCCTTCTAACTCTTTAATATCGAGATTTACTGATATTGATGATATATGCTGTTTTTGTAATAATGAGAAAGAGATACTACTGACTCACTTATTTTTTTTATTGTAAAGTCGTAAACAAGTTTTGGATTGATTTGGCAGATTTTATATTTAATTTAATATTTAATTTCACATACATGAAAAATTTCTTAATTTACCTCATGTTAAATTTGTTTTGTTCTGACTTTATGTCTTCAATAAGATGTTAAAAAAACAAAAAGTCTGAAATGTTTAAAATACTAAGATACACTCTTCAATCCCCCTGGTACTTTGTAATATCCTTATTAGTTAAAATTGAATGTGAGCTATGCCTTTTTATTTTTTCCTCTCTTATTTGTTTATAATTTGTATTGTTATTATTTGTTAAAAAAAAAAAGATTATTGCCTTTTTTTGGCTGATCAGCATTATCGTTCTGTTTGTAAACAAACAAAAAATGAGTTTAAATTTGTATTAGGAATATAATCTTGATTCGTGGCTGTGGAATATGGGAACACATATTTCTACACATTTGTTTATTTGTTTTGTGAAACTTCCTGAGGTTCTGAAACACAGCAAGCATTCTTCAGCTCTGAGCCAGAAACACTGGATGAAATGAGAAGCCCTGGTGATTCATTTGAACTGCAGCTACTGATATGAATAAAATATGGCATTATGTCACTCACAGTCCTTCCTGAGCTCAGTGAAATCCTTCATTCAACTGAAACCATGAATGCACTGATCCTGTGATCAGCTGAGACTGGCCTGAGAAGATGGAGAAGCACTGGTGAACATGTCTTACAGACCTCAGGATTTATTTATTCGATGGAAAAGCAAGAATCGTGTCAAACTATCAGACACACATGAGATGCATAAACATATTAATAAACAGACTGTTCTTTATATTAGCAAAACAGAAACATGTCTAAAAGCCTGCCATCATTACAGAGGCTGTTCACATTCAGTTACACTCGATATAAATGCAAGGCTGAAGAATGATGGATTTTAAACAGATGCAGTAAGCAGTTCTGTAAAAGACACTATTTACAGAAAGACTAAAGAACAGCTTGACCTGAGTTTGATCAATAAAACTGTAAATACACACTGGACGTCTGCATAAGTTATCCCTTGTGTAGCCTGTGGCTACATTATTAAAAAACCCAATATATTAATAAATATATTGACATAAAAGAAGCTATATTTACACAGATAAATCCTAAAACCCAAGCAACCTAAAAAAAACATTAAAAAAACAGCTTCCTCTAATGTCATTACTAGAAGATGATATTCATATTCACATTAATATAAACTGCTCTGCACAAAACATCCTTTTTAGTGTAACATCCTTCAAACATGTTCAGTAAAACAGACGTGCTTTGCTCTGTGCTCGTGAACACCGACGCCTCTGGATCAGACGCGGGTGTCTTCAGATGACTATACCGGTGCCGCTGCGAGAGCTTTTATCCTGCAGGACAGAGGTTAAACATCAACACACCCACAAGACCAACAGCCGACCGCTCCAGACCGCTGTGTGTGTAGATCTCAGTGATTATCAACTCTGTGCTCGTGTAGAAATGTGACCTGTGCTAGCAACATGAGTCACAATGAGGAAATTTTCAAAAATGAGTTTTTTTATTTTTACATTATCCATTAAAAGACCTTCAAAATGATGCATGATTTATTGAAATCGGACAAAAAAAATGACTGAGCTACACCTGTTTGAAATCAACAGAGTCAGCAAAATTAATTTTGAGAAAAATAGTTAAAGTTTTCTGAAGATTCCAAAGCAACATCACCTAGCAACAACACATCTCTTCCTCCAATTCTTTTCTTAATAATCATTACTATATTACTAATCGCAACATAGCTATTTTTTTATTTGATCTTTGTTGTTATGAATAAGAACAGATGCAGAAAAGAACAAGTCGCTAGACAAGGGCTTAATGAACTCATTTGGCATTTTTCAGTTTTTTGCCTGCAGCTCAAAATTAGCCTGTGTGCATTCACACTCGTTCTGCCGGCCCGGGTCACAAATGTGCTCAATATTAGTGTTTGCACTAGAGCTGATGATCAGGTTCTCCAGCAGGATCTGAGATGATCCAAAGATCTTCACTAAAAGAAGAACATCTGACCTTATCGCGTGACTTACATGATTAATTACTTTCTGAAAATTCATTTGATCTCATTACAGTTCTGTGTTCTCATCTTTCCTCATGTTTCCTTCCGGGTTTAAACGAGAAAGAAAGAATCCACCTTTTTAAGTTATTAGTGTGGTTTCAGATGTTTGGATCCCACTTTATATCTACTCATGACACCAGAACAGCCCATGTGTTAGTTTACAGTTTTTTTTACAATCACTAGGATTCATTTCTCAATACTAAAGTCACTTTCTCAAAACTCTTCACACAGTTCTCCTAACCATCTTTCAGCTTCAGCA
>JAFVLL020032620.1:0-10805 GCA_021397915.2 Tor tambroides | reverse complement strand
GAACAACAGCCCCATCCCGCAAGGCATGAAGCAGGCACGGAAAAGACCCGGGCCCCAAACATCCGGAGGCCCCCCAGGGCACGGGACCCCCAGGAGAACCACCGCAGGGACAACTGCGGCCCCCACCCAGAAAAGGGCAGAGGAGAGCCCGAAGGTGGGACCTCCGACAGCCACAGTGTAGACGCCCCAGGGTGCCGTGGCGGCAAGCCCGCAGGCTCCGCCGGCAGCCGACCACACCAGGGCAGACCGGCCCCTGGGCCCGGAGATCCAAGGGCCCCCCACCCCACCCCAAAGTGACACATTTCTAACACAATAGCCTTTCCCCAGTTTCTCTTGCTCTTAATTAAAGGTCAGTAAATTGCAAAATATTTTTAAGACAAATCGTCTTGCTTTTAGAAATTATTTTATAAGATTTATTTATTACTCATATCATAATTATACCCTAAGTCCTTTAGACTTGAGCAATTTGTTTTAATTATTATTAAGCATTTAGTTTAAATATATACAGGTAGTATGTAATATAAATAAGCTTTAGAATCAGTAGATAAACTACGTGTGACCTGACATGTTCAAGCCTCTGTATATATTTTCTATTATGAACTATATACAGTAAACTAATAATTCTCTACTTTCACTTGCGCTGATATAGCAAGATTTTATTTTAATTGTCCTCTTTCATGGACCGCTCTTGTCTTCTTGCTGTGTAAATGAGTTTAAATTGTTTATATTTATCTTATCTAATCAGAAAAGAGATGACCGTCTCTCACGGATTCTCTGTTTCAAGGCATGTGATTGGCCATTTGTTACAGATATCATACTTTCATGTGCATGTTCTCAATAAACTCAGGATCAAAGCCTGAGTTGACAGTGAAAATTGATGATCACCATGGTACCAACAAGGCCTGAGTGCTTTGGTTTGGTTTTGTCAATTCAAACCTAATCCTCTAAACCTAAATTCGTTCAGCTACCACCATGATACAGGCCCCTGGTTGGGACATATTGCAAGCATAATATATTACTTACTGTTAGGGTCTAGTAAGTGTCTTGCATGTAAAATATCTGCAGAATAACAACAAACTCATTTGATCATTTTCACTTTATTTTGAAAAAAAATCTAAAACAAAAATAGTCACAAGCAAATCCAGTTCACATGTAAACAGTTCTCACATGCACACAAAATTTTGGAAGAAACGAGAACTCTTGCACAAGCTTCCTCGGGAATCGTCTTTAGTGTTTTGATGCGTCTGTGTTTGTGCCTTTAAGAGCGAGATGAAATCAGTGTATTCCAGAGTTGCAACAAAAAAATCAAGTATTTTGCATCACTTAGTGCTTAGTCAATATTAACTAGTAATACATAAATTCACTACCTAACAATATCTTAAGGACCTAATTATACAAACAACAAAAAACGCTTCACCCAGCATGATTCTATCAACATGGCTCTTCAATGGGAGAGTGAGTGTACGCAATTTCCCAGGTTCCTGACACCAGGTGCACTTCAGAGCACTCGCTAGTGCCTGTAGTCATGCACACTAGATGATATGCAGCTGTTGCCATAGAGATGGTGGAAGGAACTCACATGAGTCTGTTTCGTGGCAGTTTTTAATTCCAGTGTATAAGATTTTTACCCCACAATTTTGGTTAAACTTCCAACTTCCACGGAGCATGAAGGTGATTCGATAGCTGTAATTACAGTGGAAGCTGTTGTGCTTGAGACCGTTCACGAGGTAAAGCTGTAGAACCTGAGGACAGATGGGTTTGTGTTTGTTTTTTGGCAAGACTGTGGTTTATATGCATTTATATGGAGGCTTCTCCTTGGTTCTGAAGTGAAGAAGTGGCTCACACTGTATAGTTTCATCCTTCCTGACTTGCTAAACGTGTTTTGGTGCACGTCCAGCTTTGCTTCCAGTTCACCTCGGGTTTTTTCTCTTTGAGAGGCATTACTACACGTTGCCCTTTTACAGTGATTTGAGAACAAATTCTTTGTTAAATAACTATTTGGGTATCTTAAACCATTATAAAAGGGCAAATACTACATGGCGATCAGTGTGACTGGGGGGATTCCACCTTCAGCCCCACTAGTGAGGGTGGCAGCTGTCCGGCAGAGGAACTTAAAGAGTTCCTCAGTGCCCCCTGGTGGAGCGAGGACGCCACTGCAGGTCTGATGAGCGGCGGGGGAGGGTGATTGTGGGGCGTCCGGTTTTGTAGAGGTCGCGTCTGTAGCGGGGGAGGCTGGCGCAGCAGGCTAGGGGGTGCTGAGGGGGGTGCAGGGCGCAGTAAGGGTGGTGGTTGAGTGAGGGGTGGGGAAGACTGGGCAGAGTTGGGGTTCCCAGCAACATTTACATCAGAAGGCGGCAGTGGACTGTCAGAATGAGGTGGAGAGACGCCATCCATCTTCACCTGTAATAACAAAGAAAGATGGAAGAGAGAAAATGAATTCCTCTGTTGTTGTTCTTTATCTCTAAGATAAAGCCCTGCCTGCTGAAACAAGTCCTATTCAAAAGCCTTGACAAATTCAAAGTCTTTTTCCTCATTCTCTCTCACCTCTTCATCTTCCGCTTCTGATGACCCGTTCAGCTCCATGTTCACGGTCCTCCCGCTGCCTCCTTGCACCACTTCTTGTTCTGCCTGCCATTCACGTAGAACCTCCTCAAGATTGAAGCGTCTCCGGTAGCTGACGAAGAATGAGCTGACCTGCGCCACCGTCTTGTTGCCAATCACGTCCGCTATGGCTGCGAAGTCTTTACCATATCGCCTGACAGCTGGAGAGGATGTGGATGAAAACATGATAAAACTGCTCAGCAATGCTTAAAATTAAGCAAGATAATTAACCAGAATGAGATTCTAGTAGTAGATATTTTGCTTTAAAAACAAGGTATATGATAGGAATTCCCTTTGTATTGCTCTGCATACACACACACACATAATGATATTTTGTGAAATCATCATGAACCGGAAATTGTGCACAGATACATAATTAATAATAAATACTGTAATATTCCATAAACAATAAGAATTCTCCATTTTGATTTCACTGTCATAAATGTTTGCAAATTGGTGACTAGGTACTCACTAATTTAGCTTGAAACCTTATTTTTAGGACAGGTATTAGTTGTACCATACATTTTAGCATGTTAACTCATTGGTTAGCTGGAAAATTTAGCTGCTATTTGATGTTATCAACTTGTATGCAATTAAATGGTTCTTTAGTTTTGGGAAGATCTTCTCTGCTCTCAAACCTGGCATTACAGAAGCATTCTTTTTTATACAAGCATTAACTAGGGATGCATGATATTACAGCTCTAGCTGATAACCAATAAATAGCCGATATTAAAGTTCTATGCTATTTTGTCTAAATAACACTAAAAACAAATCTAAAACCATTGGATGTAAATGCTACATATGTATTTAGGATTCATAGTATTATAATAGGTATGGATATTCATTTTGAGATCTGAACTTGGATGGATTATCAGAAATTAGAGAGAATTTTAATCCAGCTCACCTTGAACAGCCAGGAGTTGCTCCTCCGTTGTCCAGCGAGAGTTGATTTTTTGGGTGGGCTGAAGGAAATGCAACGCAGGGAGAAAAATGATAATGTAGCATAACCTTGGCATTTTGTCCAGAATCTACTTACAAGTTTAGCAAACTTGTACTTAAAAAATATTATGTTATTAGGCTTTATCAGTAATTCAGAAACGAAACCCGTACATTCAAACTGTCAAAATACATTACATGGCATTTAATAATATGTTTTACTTTTTAACTTTTACATGTATGGCAGTTTTTCAATGTAATGTAAATGATAAATGTGTGTAGTATATCAGAGCAATGCAAGTAGAAACGTACCTCTGATGGTTTTAAGCCTTCAATTCCATCACCCAAGTTGTGCTTGAGAACACTGTTGGTTTGCTTGATACTTTGGACCTAAAAGCAAAACAGAGAGGCAAAAATGTTGTAAGTGGTGACTGTTGTGTAGTTTTATTTCCATTCAAGTATTTGGGGTTGGTCTCATCAAGGCTGTATTTATTTGATCAAAAATACAGAAAAAAATGTTAATATTGTGAAATGTTATTACAATTTAAATGAACTGTTTTCTATTTTAATATGTTCTAAAATTTATTTCTGCAATGGCAAAGCTGAATTTTTAGTGTCACATGATCACTTTAATATGCTGATTTGGTGCTCAAGAAACATGATCAATTTTGAAACAGCTGTGCTGTTTAATATTTTTGCAGAAATACATTCTTCCAGGATTATTTGATCAATAGAGTGATCATTTTTATTTGATCAATAGTGTTATTTTTTAAATAAAAAAATTCAATTTGATCAGAATACAAGCAAAAAAAAAAAAACCTTACTGACTCCAAACTTTTGAACACTTGTGTAGCACACAAACTCCTCAATAGTATATTTACTTTCGAGTCTCTCAGATTTACAACCACTACCAAAACCATTGTGGTTTGATGTGTTGCACTTTACCTGTCTCTTCAGTGACACTAACTGTGTGTCCAGCTGTCTGAGAGAAACAACTCCTGAATCAGTGGATGCTGAGAGAGCAACAATGTCCTCCTGTTCCAGATGCATGCCTTTAGGAGGCCTGCGGCGAGAGCGAAGAGGGTGGTGACGGTACTGCGCAACCTGGTTCTCTTTCCGAGTCAGACCAGACTTGCTTGAACCTTTATCACTCCCTCCTCCATTTCCAGAGCTCTGTTTTGTCATCTGAAAAGCAGCACAAATGCAGTGTTAATGTAAAATTCATCTAAATGTTTAAAGGAAAATGGGTGTATTTTAAACACCGTTTTTGCCTTGACTAGTCCCTGACCACTGATTTTTTTTTTAGTCTCTAAATTAATATGGAGTTAAAAGCTGCATGTTCTATAACTATTATTAAGAATAAACAAAATACTTTGTTGAATAGTTTAATATGGAGTTTAGTTATTTGTTACACCATTGGCTCACCTCTTTCCTGGCATTGATCTCAAAGTCACTGTCACTGCCTGGATCACCTTCCTCCATCTCATCGTTACTGGCAGAAACAAAAATACACACTTTGTTATGATTCATTGTCTTTTCTCTCCATCTTTCCCTCTTTTGCTCTCATTTTACCTCTCATCCTTTTCTCTCTTGCCAAGGAGCTTGCGTGCTTGACGGTCCATGACGCTGGTCCGGGTTCTGGTTTTCTTCCAAGAGTAGTAGTATTTCACCAGGCTTGAGATCAGCTTGTCTGGAAGCTGAGAAATAAAAATAACAGATGGTTATGACTAAGCATGTTCAGTGAAAAAGAACAAGATGTCCTGTATCAAATTTGTGACTTTGAGCATTTGAACTTCTTTGTACAAAAGGTCAGATGTTCTTGCTTCCACTGAAGCACATGATGCTTTGAAATATTCTTAAATCATTACCATGTTTTAATGGATGACAACAAGACAACAGTTCATAGTGTTGACAGCAAGACCTCACTATGATTCTCTACATATACAGTGGGTACGGAAAGTATTCAGACCCCCTTAAATTTTTTCAATTTTTTTATGTTGCAGCCTGATACTACAATTGTTTAAATTCATTTTTTTTTCTCATTAGTCTACATGCCGTACCTCATAATGACAAAGTGAAAACAGAATTTTAATAATGTCTGTAAATTTATTAAAAAGAAAAAACTGAAATATCACATTTACATAAGTATTCAGACCCTTTACTCCATACTTAGTTGAAGCACCTTTGGCATTAATTACAGCTTCAAGTCTTTTTGGGTATGATGCAACAAGCTTTGCACACCTGGATTGGGGGAGTTTCTGCCATTCTTCTTTGCAAATCCTCTCAAGCTCTGTCAGGTTGGATGGGGACCATCGGTGGACAGCCATTTTCAGGTCTCTCCAGAGATGTTCGATAGGGTTCAAGTCAGGGTTCTGGCTGGGCCACTCTAGGACATTCACAGAGTTGTCCCTAAGCCACTGCTGTGTTGCCTAGGCTGTGTGTTTAGGGTCATTGTCCTGTTGGAAGGTGAACCTTCTGCCCAGTCTGAGGTTCTGAATGCTCTGGACTGGGTTTTCATTAAGGCTACCTCAATATTTTGGTGCATTGAGCTTTTCTTCTACTCTGATGAGTCCCTGCTGCTGAAGAACAGTCCCACAGCATGAGGCTGCTACCAGCACACTTTATTTTTGGGATGGTACTCTGCAGGTGATGAGCAGAGCTGGTTTCCTTCAAACATGATGCGTAGAATTGAGGTTCATCAAACCAGAGAATCTTGTTTCTCAGAGTCTGAGGGTCCTTTAGGTGCTTTTCTGCAAATTCCAAGTGGGTTTTCATGTGTCTTCACTGAGGAGAGGATTGAGTTTGGCCACACCGCCATAAAGCCCAGATCGGGTGGAGTGTTGCAGTGATGTCTGTCCTTCTGTAGGTTTCTCCCATCTGCATATATGATCATGGAGCTCAACTAGAGTGACCATCAGCTTCTTGGTCACCAGTCTAGACAAGGCCCTTATCCATCAGTTGCTCAGTTTGGTTTGAAGCGACCAGCTCTTGGAAGAGTCCTTGTTGAGCCAAACTTCTTCCGTTTGAGAATTATGGAAGTCACTGTGCTCTTGGGAACCTTCAGTGCAGCAGAATTTTTTTTGTAGCCTTCCCCTAGATCTGTGCCTCGATACAATCCTGTCTCCTGAGCTCTGCAGGCAGTTCCTTTGACCTCATGGTTTGTTTTTCACTCTGATATGCATTGTCAGCTCTGAGGCCTTTTATAGAGAGGTGTGCCTTTCCAAAACATGTCCAATCAATTTAATTTGACTCCAATCAATGTGTAGAAACATCTCAGCAATGATCAAGAGAAATGCAAGGCACCTGAGCTAAATTTCAAGTTTTGTTGCAAAGGGTCTGAATACTTACGTAAATGGGATATTTCAGTTTTTTATTTTTAATACATTTACAGACATTTCTAAATTCCTGTTTTCACTTTGTCATTATGAGGTACGGAGTATAGATTAATGAGAAAAAAAATGAATTTAAACAATTGCAGTATCAGGCTGCAACATAAAAAAATTGAAAAAATTTAAGGGGGTCTGAATACTTTCCGTACCCACTGTATGTGTGATTCTACACTGGGCCATATCTCAAGATGCCTGCTCTTCTGGAGTTGCAGGCAGATGTGAGAGCACCAGATGACTCTTATATAACCCATCTTGCCTGCATCCCACCCGCTCACCATCTGTTGGATGCGATGGAAGCTCTTGCCATGAAAGCTGAAAGCCTGTTCGAACAGAACTTTGTCTTCCACTGTCCACTCATCAGGAAAGGGAGTGAAGTTGGCCAGGTCAGCCAGTGACTTCTCCACATCATGCTTGTGCCACAGAAGCATGCCAAGAGCCTGTTGACAGGACGACTCCATCAGTGATTTATGCCTCCATCTACAGGATTTGCCTATCATGCCTAATATTTAAGCGAAATGGTACCTGTTCCATGTTGTATCCATGCTTCTCTTTGGCCATCAGAATATATTCATCCACTGAGAGTGAGAGAATGGAAAATGCAGTTTCTTTACAATCCAACATGGCAGATTTGGTGACAGTGTACAAAGCAGGAATGGGTATTGTTAACTACGTCACAACAGAAAACACAACCATGATTCAATACGTCACGAGGCATCACAATAACATGACAGAAAATAAATAATGCCGATGCATAGGAAAAAAACAACTGTGAAATAATTCAAAATAATGATTCAGTGGGTTTTGATTTGATTCAAATGTGATTTTTTGCAATTTCACAAAGAATCAGTTGGATTTAATACATGATACAATCCGATTAACAGTTCAATTCAGTATTTTTTATGCATTTATAGGATTCTTTAAACAGGCTATGTAATGCATTAACCCACTGAGATAAAAAAATAAAAAAATAAAATAAAAACTACTTTAAACTTTAAAAGCATAAACTACCTTACCAGAGATTGTATGGTAATATTAATCTAATTCAAACATCAGAATGCCACAAAATTTGACTAATTTCAGTTTCACATATGTATATATTCAAATAAAGAAAATCATTTAAATATTGCACATTATAAATTGTGATTAATTAGATTTTTAACAAGACATTTTAAATAGATTATTGGCCAACACAAATGATTCACAATTTACATTCCAGATCAATGCCTTTGAATCAGTAGGAGATTTCTTTTTAGTTTCTTTTCTTTTTCTAAAGCACTCCTCATCAATATCCTGAGTCAGACTCTCAGCAGTTTTTAGTCATTTCTACATGTGAATAATTGTTCCTTACACATGGCATCGGACACTTGGCTGTTTGGTGACCAGACCAGCATGCTCCTCTGGTCATTTTCACTGTAGCGGGATGCACAGTCTGTCAACACAAAGAAGAAACACACCTGTCACACAACACAGCAGCCTCTCTCAAATACCTCCTTTCACAAGCTTGTTATTTTTTTTTTTACTTTTGCTATGCCTCTATGCTGTTTTTTGTCTTTATTTCTATATACTCCAAGACTATAGCTGTGTTCTCTCCTACTCCCCATAAACTTGAGTGCACACAGAAACACCTACACACAGCCCTTTATCTTATCATGCAGACTGTGAAAACTGCATGGAGTTCAGAGATATATATTCATCTCTTCTGAGATTAACTCCCCTCTCCCTCTTTACCTGGTTTGAACTCTGGGATCTGTGCCTGGTAGTCCCCACCAACGCGGATCATACTGTCTGTTTCAAAAGAGCAAGAGGGAAAAGGACGGTCAGAGAGGGGAAAAAACACAGGCAGGCAGAGTTAGAAACTGGCAGTGCATCCTCACAGAGGGCAGAGGAAGAAAAGTGGGTGGAGGGACGGAGAGGAGGAAAAGACAACAGGGATGCTTGACAGAATACACATACAGACACTGATATACTCAGACATTTTACACTTAAATGAAACAATAAAGATTAATACTGTGCTACCACGTAAGTGAATGAAGGTACAGATGGTGGTTTGGAGTTTGTGTGTGAATGTGTCAGACGTACCATGTGTGTGTTCCTCATCACTGCTCTCTTCCTCAGAGTGCTGGCTGTTCCCATTCGTGACTGTTTTGGCCCTGCTTCGGGACAGCACACCAGACCCTGATCGCTCCATCACTGATGGCATGGCTAGAGGGGAGAGAGAGAGTGTTCAAGGGGATCAGCATTGGCCTTTGTTTTTAACATCTTAAAGGGACAGTTCACCCACAAATGAAAATCCTGTCATCGTTTGCTCACCCTCATGTCATTTCAAATCTGTTTGTCTTTCTTTTGTGAAACGCAACACGTATTTTGAAAAAATGTCTCAACTGTTTTTATCAATGGGGTCCGACCCCAACATAAACACTGAGCCTGAGTAACTCATTTTATAGACACAACCGAGACATTTTT
This sequence comes from Tor tambroides, assembly GCA_021397915.2. Lineage (NCBI taxonomy): Eukaryota > Metazoa > Chordata > Actinopteri > Cypriniformes > Cyprinidae > Tor > Tor tambroides. The sequence goes on along the minus strand of JAFVLL020032620.1, from coordinate 1,416 downwards.
CAAAATACACTCTTATGTGTTCCTTAGAAAAAAGGTTTAGCAGGTTTAGAATGACATGAAGGTGAGTAAATGATGAATGGTCATTTTATTTTGTGTATGAACTGTCTTTAATTCAGCAGCATTTCTGATGCAAATTAATTCTCATTGATCATAAGCGGGTTTTTTTTTTTTTTTTTTGTGAGGTTCTCTTTATTTGGTGAGGTTTTCTTTATCTGAACTGCTGCAGTCTGTTATGAAATGTGGTGAGAAAATTAACCTCAAATTACTACAGTTTAGTTGAAATATATGTGTATGGAAATGAAGTATGGCTCAAGAGACGGTGAAAGATGTGGAGGTTTAAATGCTCTTGGCTGTGTTTTGAGCGGCAGGTGATGGAGTTCACTGAGGTATCAAACCACACAGCGCGGGATATACGCATTAGTGTAATGGTTCTAAATCTGTAACGAATTTAGATAACTTTCATTTGTTTCAGCGCCAGTAAATGAGACTTTTATTCGGTGGACAAGAAGTCTTTGTTTCGCGAATGCTTCCAGAAAATGAACGACGCCGGGAGTGAACAGTAGAGCTGACTTTCATCACTTCACAAACATGTACATGCAGTCCCAGAACAACAGATACCATCCTTTAGAAAACGAAACAATGACCAAAGCCTTTATTTCTTAAGCGAATGCCATTGTGATAGCTAACCACCAAACTGTAGCTCTCGCTATTTTCATGAAAATAACTCGAGGCTGCCCGAATTGAGATTTTGAACATACAAAACAACTACACGGACAAAAAAGTCCAATGTTTTTGATCTAGATGTATGGACACAAAAGATACATTGACGAGGTAAAATACAGGCGAAATCGAATACAAAATTAATCCCACGCAAATGATTCTCTTTATGACTCGTCATCAAAACCTAAAATAAGATTAGATATTTGTTCTTTATACGTAAAACAAAAAGTCGTTATGTGTCATAAAATGAAGCGTTGAATAGGGCACGTGACGTCACGACCAGTGTCTCTATTGATTGAAGTTGCCGTCGGGCTCAGTGTGAATTAAACGTGCGCTTCAGACGAGTCCAAAACACTCAATATGAGGCACTGAACTGCCCTTCGCTTAACAGAGTGCCCAATCAACTCGTAATAGTGTTTCAGCGGAAAACAGTTATCGATTACCACCTTAAACTCCGAGAGGTAGCATCACTCCGACCACCATCCAATCATCCGTCCCTTGTTCATTTAAACATTTCTGTGAGTAAACGCGCCCGGATCTCGCTCGGGCGATGATAATCCACCATGCAAACTTAAAAAGTAGAGAAACAGAAAAAGAGCATCTTTCCCCTCACCTCACTTTTCGCACAGTCGCTCACTCAAGTCTGAGTCCTTTTGTGTAGAGCCACGCTTATGTCCCTATTCCAGTTGTTGGCTA
>JAFVLL020032619.1:0-18936 GCA_021397915.2 Tor tambroides | reverse complement strand
GATGTGTCTGTGAAACGTTGAAGTACAGTTTTGTGTGCGCGTGAACGTCATGGCAACGTACATCACAAAGTACCTCAAGCGAGAAACACTTAACGTAACGCGTAAAAGCGTGTAACTAACGTAAATCAAGCAACCTAGTATTCATAGGCCACAAAGTGTTGGCGAAGTAACACATTAGTGGACCAGAGGGAATAATATGGAATTTTTCCAGAAAACGTCTTGCACAAAATAAATTCAAGCACTTTCAAGGACTTGTATCTATGTATGTTTATTTTCAAAAACTTTCCAGGGCCTTGAAATTTTTTTTTCAGATTCACAAACTTTCAAGGATTTCAAGGACCCGTGGGAACCCTGTAGGTAGGTAGGTAGGTAGGCAGATAGATAGATAGATAGATAGATAGATAGATAGATAGATAGATAGATAGACAGAGATGTTTTTTTATATTTTAACGGAATTATGTCTGTCAAATACAGACAATAGCAACTTTTACATTTCATTGACTAATCATGATAAAGTAACCGTACTTTAAAGAGATATTTTACACAAAAATTAGGATTTTGCAATTATTTACTCACCCTCATCATTCACAGCTTTTTGCTTTTTTTTTTCCCCCATAGAATCAAAGTGAAAGAATTTTGGAATGACAAGAGGGTGAATAAATGATAACAGAACTATTCTTAAATAAAAGAATATATAAACTACCCCATAAGGTTTTCTATTTTTGATTGAACAATAATGTTACATTACTGTTCACTCAAATATAGAAAACCTTAATAGTTTTCTTGACAACAGCTATGCTTTGACATTGAGTGAGACTTCTGAATAAGCAACAGGAATTATAGCCACTGTAATGAAAACCATGCACATCCCAAGCTTAGTGTGTTTGTATCGGCACACAGCGTGTGAGTGTATATGATGTTATTGTGTGTGAGAGGGGAGGGTAATTATCCAGCATGCACGCATTCTGTGGTGAAGGAGGGTGGGACGGCTCGAATGTTGCCTTGTAATCAGGCAGTACGTCTACGTTTTAAGTCACCTCATTGTCATCTCAAAATAGACGAGCACGGCGGATGGGCAATCGCAGAGGTGGAACCTCAAATAACAAGATGCTGTTTCTTTCGAGCTTGAAGATGAACTTTTTCCAAGCTCAGGGCTTGCCTGTTATTTTCCTCTGATTTATGAATCGTGAAAATGTACAGTCATCCTGTGAACACAGCAGAAGTTATACATTTAAAGAACAGTTTATACATACAGCGGGGTCTGAACATCTGAGAAAATAAATATGATGTAAGTTTCTTTTTCCCATCATTTCTAGGTCACTAATCAAACTCCTGCTCTTTAGATCATTCTCAAATCATACTGAAAAACATGATCATCATGTTTCACACAATTCGGTTCATGCAGCTCAACAGTTCCTGTCATTAAAACTATGGGAGCCAAACCAAATACTACAACATTTATATTAACATTTCAATTCAACTTTCCACTCAAATTGTTATGCTGCTACTATAGTCTCTAATGAAAAAAATAATAATAAAAATCTCAGACTTTTTGACTCCACTGACACTGACTTTTGGAGCCAGACATCTCTTAATGAAGGAAGGATCCCTTCCTTGTTCCCCCTTTTTATTGGTAAGATTGTGAGAAACAGCTACTATAAGCACTGAAATTACTTCAAAGGCGTTTGCTTTGCTGATTACGGAGATCCATCAGTCTGTGTTAGTAATTTATGCATTGGTTTATTTAGTTTTCATGAGCGTATGTTCTCTTTTCATCAATGTTCACATGCAATCCCCACAGGGGCCCACCACTCCTTATCCTGTGCCACCGTCCTGATGTAATACGAGCAGCATATGGTCCCGTAACCACCCACCCCACAAATGGAAAATCGCAAGATTCATGTTGGCAACTGCAATAAATCATATCTCTTACTCATTCACTGATTCCGTGATAGTTATGCTACATTGGTGTTATTATATCAAGGCCCTCACCCCAGTCTCCAAATGTCTGTTCTATCTTTGGTATCTTTATTGCAGTCACTGCCTCTACTTGCAAATGTCGAAAAATGTTCATCTGTTTCTCATCTACGCGAGCAAATGGCTCTTCTGTGGACGCGAGCTAGTTTTCACGATGTTTTGGAAATGTCTGCAAAGTACGTTTTTCTTAAATTTCTATTCGTTTTGTCACATAAATGTGCTTCTAGATGTTGCACATATGTTGCGCAATTATGAAATGTGAACTGATATTCAAAGGATTTATTTCATATTGAGGATATTTTGTAGAGTGTAATATGTATTTAAAGGAAAATTATCTTCAATGCAAGGTTAGCTCATTACCACCAAAAACTATTTTGAGTTCTCCCTCATTTTCTTCAAAAACTGTGACTGTGAGGCAATTTGTGGAGGATTTAAAAGCAGAAATGAAAAGCTTATAATCAAATTCATTTGTACATCAATTTTTCAGCTAAAATGTGTTTATTAAAATCATATTTTTTTACAGTTGTTTATCGGCTTCCAGTGTCATGGCAACAAAGCTGTAAAATTAGTAAGGGATTTTGTTCCAAACTAAAATCATGATAACACACATACTGTTTAAATCTGTATTAAAATAATAAGTATTTTAACCTTTATGGACTGACCCCATTATAGAAACCACACAGTAACCCTGATGTTTGCTTTTTTAAGAACAACAGAAAGTGGAAATTACCTTGTACTGAAGCTAGAATATTTCTTTAAGCATTCATTTATTCCTTTTAGTTTCTTTACACACAAACATAACATACAATTAAAAGATAAATAAGAATAAATACAAAGTGTCAACAATTTAATGAGATTTCATATTATAAAAAAACTAAACAGATGTCATTCAGACTTTAAGTTTCACTTTTGACCTACTGTAAATGATTTTGTTCACATATCAATCAAACTGTAACTGCTGAACTGGAAATTCCTTCTAAACAAATCACGTCTGAAGCACATATTCCAAAATGAGCCATGAGCTTCAGCCGCTGGGAACCACCCTTCTGTCTAGAAGCATGATGGCGCAGAACACAGAAGCTATCAGTCAAAAATATCTGCTATATGACGTAAGAGCCACATTCTGTGTTGAGGGGTCAGTACATCTGCAGTCTAAAATAAACTGCTCTTCTGATATTGTAATCCTCTATTATATTTCAGTAGCTTGACAGAAACAGAAAGAACCTAATGAAAAGAGTACTTTTCTTTGAAATGGTAACCTTGATGTTTTATGCAGCTAAACATGCTCTATGATAAAGACACCTGTTTTACTATCACAATTGGTTGCATTCACATCGCTTACAGAAAGCTGAGGACAGATTCCTGCAGAATTTCGATACTTCATCGATTTTAATGTGAAAGACTTTTTTTTGTCTAGTACATGTTAAAATCTGCCAAGTCCCTCTTCTGTTTTTATTACAATTGTTAACAATGCTGTAGTTTTGGAAATATTAAATGTGCAATATGATGACAGTTCCCTCAGGATAATATTCAAAACAGCAGGATCAAATTATCCAACTTCAAATTATCCAAGGGATTAAAATGCTTGCAGCTTTTGTGCATAGATGTAAATACTACAATTTTGTACAGTGCTTGTTTTGAGCAGGTGGGTGCAGCTTTTTTGTGATGTTAAGTTGAGATATCTGCTGTGATTTCCCAAAACATACACAAAACTAAATAACAGCCTTTCTTTTTCTTTAAAATGTTAAATTCAAACATAGAGATGGGAACATTGGTGTGGAACAGAAGAGAGGAACAACTTACCTGAAGACTCACAGCAGATGGAATGTGCAAGGAAATAAAGAGACTAAATAAAGGGAACTGAATATATATTTATAACGCTGGAACAAACAATTTTAAGGAAATTACTGATTGTCTACATGAAAGGACAGACTTACTATGGAAGTGAACAGCTAAGCAGAGGGTGTGTGCCAGGACAAGTGCAGTCATTTCACTATTATACTAGATAAAAAAAATAAAAAATTCTTATGATGAGGTGAAAGCCATATGAAACAACAACCTGAGTTCCTCCGTGGCCTGGGATAATACGAAAGGGCACGGCCAGGCTTTTATCCCTGCCACATAACATTTAACACGAGCAGGCTTGAAACAGTGATCACAGGAATATGGGAAGGATAAATCATTTTGAGTGTCTGCCATGATCTCATCAGGGATGGGTTGTGAACACACCCTGAAAACAATATGCAAATCCAAGAGGTACAGATCCTTATTCTTTTGTGACTGGTTAGAACACTGTCTTCCCTCCCAGTCCGGGAATTTTCAGGAAAGGTATACAGCCATGGCAGGAGGTGGTATACTGGTCACTTTCTTTTACGGGATAAATTTGGTTCTGCTTAGCTCAACAGTCCCTCTAGTGGTTTTTATTCGTAATAAGTTAAAAAAATATATATATATGCAATAACGTGACAGGATTACCTATTTATCTGTAAATAAACACCTATCAAAATCTACACAAATATAGGTAAAGAGAGACTTATACTATATTTTTTTATTTTGTGACTTTTTAAGTGCCTGTAAGAAAATTGGTCTTATTTTAACAGTTCAAGGCACAAATACATAATTTCATAATTTTTATGCTTATACATCCTATTAAGTGACCTCTCAAAATTTTATTGTAGTGAATTTATTTAATTTTCTAGTAATTTGCAAGCAAATGTAGATGACTGGAAATACATATTGATTTTATTTATATCACAATGTAGAAAAAATATTTTCTCAAACCCGCATTTGCATTTACTGTTTGTGATCTGTGTGCTGTTTAAAAATGTAAACGGATATGTACTTGATTAAACACATACTGTATGTACATTAAAAAATTAGTGGAAATTTAATCAAGTACAACAAAAGTAGGTAGTGCAAAAAGATATAATAACTGTTTTCCTTTTTCTGGATCGAATATTCTTTCATATAAAGCCATGGCTTAACAGAGGGTCACGATTTCAAAAGGCCTACTACGATATGAAAAATTGGGTGGCATAATAGCAGAAAACTCTGTTTGATCATTTGTAACATTTTCTTTTCATATATACGATTAATGTGTCTCTCATAAACCTTTCCTGGCACAGACTGTGTTTGTTCATGCACTTTTGTGTCCTACTTCTTTGTGAGGTACAAAATCTTTTATGAACTCTAACAGTCAGAATGTATTTACAAATCTAGTGCTAGTCTTAGCCACAAACAGAGAATAACAATTATATAAAGGAATCCAGAATAACAGCCAAAAAATTGAATACATCAAGCAGACTTCAATGTAACGGTGGAAATACTCACGGTGGCTCAGCAACATACTCTGACATGACTGTGTGTTTTCCATCCATTTACACCTGTCACCTGTAAGCAGTGAAAACACAATGTTTAAATTATTTAACAATAATTCACAATTTTATAATAATGCCTAAGCTCTGAAGAACAAATATTTCACATACACTTGCATTTAAAGGTGCGCTCATATTTTTTTTATTTATTTATGCACTGTGATATGGCTACATGGTTTTCAGTTACCAAAGCCATTGTAGAAATTCTTGACTGCACATTCTTGTACACATAAATTTTAAAAGTACTATTCATTTCTTTATGTGCATAACTTTGTAATGAGGAAAAAACAACAACTGAGTTCAAATTTAAGCAGCTCTTGACACCTACTAATCTTGCACAATAATAATAATGATAATGAAAACAATAATATATTATTATTACTATGAATAATAATGTTTCATTATAAATATAGAAACACTTTATAACAGTTAATACAGAATGTACACTTCGTTTTAACATGTATTTTTAATAGCAAAAAATAAGTATTAATTTGTTGGCTTTAGTATTCAGTACATCAGATAATAATTAATGAAATAATCTAAGAAACGTTGTTTTGCATTGTTTATGCTCTGTATCACTGGCCCGCAGTGAAACTGCTTTATTATTTTGTATGTATTCAATGACTTTCCTCAGTGACGTTTCTGAATTTTTAATACTTACTTGATATCATTTTGCCTCCATGACACTGGCTTTTAAAGTCTCATTTCTATGAGTTTACCAGTAAATTAAGTTGGCTATATTGACGTTTTTTGAAGTAGACTCGGTACCAGACCGTGTGACGAAAGACGGCAATAAGATCCTATTTGTGTATTGAAATGCCAGTCATTTTTTCTTACAGTGCTCTGATTGGTTCAAACGAAGCACCACCTACTTAAATAATCCAATAACTTCCGCTGACGATTTTTGAATGTAGGGCGGTTAATGTTGGTTTACAACTCATAAGGGCAAAGTAACAGGAAAATACTAGTCTCAGTTTTGAGATAGAAGCGGTCGCAAAAAACTGTGATTAGCAAACTATAATCTGAGATGGATCCTGCGTTGTCGAAGCTTCTTATCGGGCTCGCTGTCAATATAAGTCGTAGTGATGGTAAGATGCTTGTTTGCTAGCTGCTAATCTTTTCCAGACTGCATCATGAAATCAGTTGATGTAAAAATGAGATTAAATGATCGAAAATTAAACTTAATACGTGTCAAAACAACATGTAGTAGTGATTGCTGACAATGGAAGGTCACTAAAGTTTGAACATTGCACGAAAAGAAAAACACTCAAAGAGAAAATCATAGTTGTGTGTATCTACATTTAAAAATATGTAAATTAATGTCGCAACTCATGTTTTTCCCATATGATTTAGTTTCTTTCGTAAAACAAAAGGAGATATTAGGCTGAATGACATCCAAAATTTATTGTAGGAAAACAAAGATGCAATAAAAGTGAATAACAATGCCTGTTTTGAACCACTGACTAAGTCATGAATTATCTCAAAGTTCAACCAAGAGAATGCTGTATGTTTATGCCACTGTTTCCTGTCAATGCAGGAAGAATACACAGCGCCACTGTGAAAACTGTCAATATCACTAAATCCACAGTGAATGTGGAATGGGCTGAGAAGGGTATGACTAAAGGAAAAGAGGTTTGTCATAACACAAGACTTTTTTTCCCACTGCATAGAGCAGTTATTAGAATGTTGGCTACAGGTTTTGCTGGTATTTGCACTTGTAAAGCCAAAGCTCCAGGATGTTATGCTTGACTAGATGAATAAACTGATTTTCCCCTAGGTTGACATGGATGAACTTAAGCAACTCAATTCTGACCTTATGCAACACCTTCAACCATGTCGCCAAGAGGAGCCTGAGTCCGCCCCTGCCCCAATTGCTGTACCTGTGTCAAAATCGGTAAAAGTGAGTCCTGTTTCTTTCCTAAATTCTTATTTGTTCAAAATGCACTTTTTTTTTTTTTTTTTTTTTTTAATTTAATTGGAGTAATGATTATCCTCACTGTCGTTTCGCAAAGGATTACATTGGATCCATTTGTTCAGACAGCATTGTCAATATCTGGTATGTGCATGTTAGTTACCATGGTAATGCTATAGGCGTCAGCACAATGTCTAGACACCTTTGTCTACAAAAACTGAAAGAAGCTGTCAATGTGAAAAAAATAGGATGTCCAGTGGTGCTGAATGCAGAAGACATGGGAATACATAAGAAGTACTTTTTTCCAAGCACATTGATGTACTGTGTCTGAAATCACTCACTCATTCATTATTATATACCTTCAACACTCTTCCAAAAATCAGATTTCATTACGAATAGCACTGCGTACTCATTCATTCAGTTCTTTTGTTTGTTTCAGAACATCAGAGCATCAGAGCTTCCTTTAAGGTCATCAAGAATACCTACTTCTTCAGAACGTAAGTTATGTTTGTTGTACCAATTTATATTTGGTCTCCTGACCTGCACCTGTGTAAACCTATGGTGTGTCTCCCATTTGAAGCTGCTCCTCAGGATTGTTCGTCTGAAGAGTCAGGTTTGCATGAAGTGCATGCTTTCTTCATGTTCTCCGATCACACTCATTATGGTTGAATTATAACACTTATTAGACTTAATCAGGGTGTTTTTTCCCACGTCTGTCCGCATGATCGTTTCTACAAATTCCCTGCTTATAGAAATCAAAAATAGTCTTTTAATTACTGTTTCTGTCAGTCCGGAGAGGTCACATATGACAGAGATAGTCAGTAGTTCTAGCAGCGATCAAAACACTATGGATGATGGTTTCTCACTTTTAGTTTTATGTAGCAATAATTGCTCTTTTCATTGTTTTAGAAGTTTCTTTCTGTACTCTGTCTGCACATTGTCAGATTCTATAAGGGTGAGGAGATCTTATTGTTGTCCAATTATATTGCTGAATGAAATACAATCATGACAAACATTTTTGGAGATTCTTGTACTGTCCATAGGATCAACTTTGGATTTAGTGGCAGTGTTGACCATGGAAAGCTTTTTATTTGACTCAGTTTTGAATAATAATAGATGAATACACCGCATTGCAGAGAGTTCATATGACATAAAATCATCCCCTTTCAGCTTCTAGAAGGATGACCACACGTCAGACCTGCTTGTTCCGACAGCCTGCCCCTCCACCTGTGGTCTCAGCAATGGCTGCAGAGGAAGTTCTCTCTCACGATCTTCCCTCATCTACGATCCCTAAACCTTCAGGTCTGTCTTTACATCAGAATGATATTAAGATATGCAGTGTAGTATCAAGTTGTTTTGCATTGGAATGAACTGATATTGATTGGTAACCTGTTTGAGGTGAATGGACTTTCAGCTTGGAGACAGCAGAAAATCATTATCAAAACATCTTGCATATTTCATTAAGTTGCTATCTGAATTGGTAGGCTACCAGAGGAGACTTGTTTCGAAGCCAGCTTCTCCTCTGCTACCAACCGCTGAGGCTATTTGTGAGAGTGAGGCTTCCAAATGTGCCCCCATGGGTCCACCAAGTATGTACTGTTTTGGATTTGTCATGCATGCTTTCACAATATTGATGTGGTGGTTAGTAACATCTACAACACTTGACTTAATCTTTTAGGCCATCGCATGTCTCAGGTTTCAGAAACAAACAAGATGGCAAACAAACGGTTGTCGCTAGCAAAAAATCCTGAAGCACAGAAGAGAGGAAAGGTACGTTATTTGACTATTATTGATGTTCGCTTACTGAACCATTCAGGGTTTGTTTACACAACAACGATTGTACTAAAATCGGAAATGTTTTTCACGTTTCAAAAAAAAGTTTTGCATGCAGATGACCGTTTTCACAATTTTGTGTTTTGTGTTTGTTTGGACAGAGACGATAACAGTATTGTTTTCAAGAACTTGTTCGTTTCATTTTTCTCTGTCCAATTCTTGCTATTTTTGTTCCTAGTTTGGAGATATAAGTCGACCTAATAAGCAGTTTTACCAGATGATTGAAGAATACAGAGAGACCCTGGAGAAAGTACCCATGTCCTTGTCTGATCCTGTGAGTTATTGAGCATAATATTAATGTCATACATTAATTTCATATTTTAACACAAGGTGTTTCTTTTAGGTCAAACCTCACCGAATATGTGTCTGCGTTCGCAAACGTCCACTGAACAAAAAAGGTAGGTTGTTGATTTGACCTCTCTTAATGCAATTGAATTGATTCTTTGTAGGGATGCACCGAATGTTCGGCAACCGAAATCGTAATCGAAATCTTTTCGAATAAGCGAAAAGACTGAATAAATTGTACCGAACAATGCCATGACACGATCAAATAGAGGCGCGCACTAATGCAGCAAACACGTCTGCAGTGTGAAAATATTTAAAACTGTCAGAGAAAGACGCAAAAATCATTACAAGCACGAAGCACAGACAGCGAGAGACTGCTTAGCGCTGCATCTCATGTCTCCGATGAGAAGAGGAAGAGGTGGTTGTTGCTGGTTACTGTGATGATTGAAATTGCGAAATGGCCTCAAACGATTAGTAAATAAACTGCAGAATGTTATGTTTTCTAATACATGCACGAATTTCATGCATTCAAACAGAACTTCATGAGCTCACGGCGCCAGGATTCAAAGTCCAAAGCGAGGAAAATCTGTGCTAAAACACCGTTACTCGTCATTTGCTCAGTAACATTTTTATAATTTTTTTTAAGACATGTGACAATGTGATACGTGTGACAAACATCTTCCCAAATTCGTAATGAGAATCATTTAAATATCTGCATGCTGTTGTCAACAAAAAGAAGCACTGACTAAGATCTTCCTGTGGGTTTCTGCCAAATTAAATAAGAAAAAAAAAAAGAAAAAGCATCTCAAAACTCCATCAACATTCATAAATGTTAGTATTGTAATTTAACTGTTGTTCTGTAAAATAAAATAAAAATAAGACTATAATAATGATAATAATAATAATTACCCTACAACAGCTCTATACATTTATTATAACGTTCACACATAGTGTTCAAATTGGGATCTGTAATATATTCTAATGTTTTAAAAGCAGTCTCTTCTGCTCAGCAAGGCTGCATTTATTTGTACAGTAAAAATACATGCCTGATTCAAGAAGGGGGTCTCAAAAATGGCCAAAAAATATTATTTTAGTAACTTATTAATTTTAAGTTAAATTGTGCTTTGTTGGTATAATGTCTGATAGAATGTTAAAATATGTTCAGTGTTAAGTAAATATTTTTAAATTGTTTTGTAATTGATTTTTTTTTTTTTTTTTGAAAAGCAGGACAAAACAGTAAAAAGCACATTTTGGCTATTTAATTTATGCAATGGTGAAAAAAATGGCAAAATAGGCCTACGGGGGGAAAAAAAATGCGAAAAACCGTGTTTTGGTCTTCGGCCTTCGGCCCAGTGTTTCATTTTGTTCGTCTTCGGCCAAGAATTTTAATTTCGGTGCATCCCTAATTCTTTGTGAGTTTCTCACGCATTTCTCATTTATTTGTGTTTAGAGTTGGCAAAGAAAGAGATTGATGTGGTCACAATCCCTGGTGATGGAGCCTTGCTGTTGCATGAGCCCAAGCAGAAAGTGGATCTGACCAAGTACCTAGAGAATCAGACCTTCCATTTTGATTACTCGTTCGATGAAGACGCCACTAATGACTTGGTTTACAGGTAGCTGCATATTTAGAGTTTCTGTTTGGTATTTATTAGCATTTATCATGTTAATTACCATGCATTAACACGGCAAATGTTGTTTATTCATCTAATTTGTCGTTTCAAAGGTTTTTTTTTTGTTTTGTTTTTTAATTAATTAGTTTTTCATTTTATTTAAATTTTTTATTTTATAATTTGAGAAACTGAAACAATGCTTTACAATTTGCATTGAATAAAGCAACCATTGCCAGTAAATAATGACAGAATTTACATTTTTGGATGATCTTTTCCTAAATAATTGAATATTATTTTGTCATAAACATGGCAGTTTATTCAGTATTAATGTTTAATACAGAAAATATTCAAATGGTTATGAACTGAACTTTTAGGTTCACCGCTAAACCTCTGGTTAAGACCATTTTCGAAGGTGGTATGGCGACGTGCTTCGCATACGGCCAAACAGGCAGTGGAAAGACCCATGTAAGTTTTGTTTGTGCTGCCAAAACAAAATTCCAAAACACTTTTTTTCATGTTGTTCATCTGAGGCATTATTTACAGACTATGGGTGGAGACTTTTCTGGAAAGAACCAAAACAGCTCTAAAGGGATTTACGCCCTGGCAGGTGATTGTAACTGTCAAATGTACTTTACATAGTGGCCTGTTACGTTTATCCATGTTCACTTATGTATTAATCTCTCTGCATACCTCACAGCACAGGATGTATTTACTCTCCTAAGGCAAAAGCGATATGTCGATATGGACCTTTGCCCATATGTCACCTTTTTTGAGATCTACAACGGCAAGGTTCGCACATATTGTATTACATGTTTCCAAAACAATTCTGTGATGTCTTGTCAAACGGATGGCTAAGTTTTTGCATTTCAGTCATTTAAGTGAAAATAAACCTCAAATTTCCAAATGCTTAGTGTACTCTATATGCTCAATTAAACAAGTGTGGTATTAGTATTTGGTTTTATGCTGATTTGGTTTTTGATTGTGGTTGCAAGCATAAAGTACTTGTTCAGGCAGGATGGTGAACTCTTTGTGTGCTGCAGGTGTTTGACTTGCTGAATAAGAAAGCAAAGCTGCGTGTTTTGGAGGATGAAAAGCAGCAGGTCAATGTTGTTGGCCTGCAGGAAGTGCCCGTGTCATCTGTTGATGATGTCATCAAGATGATTGAGAGGGGAAGTGCATGCAGGTAAATATTAATTAATCATTTTTTTTAAGAGAACCCTTTAAATGTCTTTATTTTAATCATGATTTCTGTATAGCTTTAATTTTTTTTTTTTCATTTAGTTTGTCATTACCGTTAGTTTACTAGGCAAAATTTCTTCTTCGTTTTCATCTGATATTTATATTTATTTTATTTTAGCCTTATTTCATTTACCAAAAAGGTTTTTTTCAATAGTATAAGATAACAATAACCACTGTATCTTACCTTATGACAGAACGTCTGGCCAAACGTTTGCCAATGCCAGCTCATCGCGTTCACATGCGGTTTTGCAAGTAATTCTAAGGCGGCGGAATTTCCTCCATGGGAAGTTCTCTCTGGTGGACCTTGCTGGGAATGAACGTGGCACTGATGTCAGCAATAACGATCGGCACACCATAGTAGAGACCGCGGAGATCAACCGCAGCCTGCTGGCTTTGAAGGTGCTTTGTCTACTGTCTAGTGTCTGCAGCACCAAATAGGTCATCTCTAAATTGTTGTTTCTTTTAAATGCACATCATTTTTCCAAATTTGATCAAATTACATTATTTAAATTTAGCTAAATATCTGAGCTAATTGCTGTTTGTTTGTTTTTTCCCAAACACTTTGAAATGGTGGTTATTTGTACAGCTGATGAATATAGCTTTTGTTTGCTGTGGAATTATATTGCAAGAAACCAATCTGTAACCATTTTTTTTTTTTTACCACTTTTACAAACACAAAAGTACTTAGCAGTTTTAAAGCAATAGGTTTTTCATGTCTTACCTGACTCCTCAGGAATGTATCCGGTCTCTGGGTCAGAACAGCGAGCACATCCCATTCAGGATGAGCAAACTCACCCAGGTGCTTCGGGATTCCTTCATTGGCGAAAACTCTAGGACCTGTATGGTAAGAGTGAGCTAGGGTTATTATTAATTTTCATGTGTCTGTGTGTTTCGGTGACCTTTTTTAGAGCCTTTTTGTTATTTATTGTAAAATGAATTTCCTTCTGCTTTTTGCCTGTATCAGATCGCAATGATCTCGCCGGGTATGAGCTCTTGTGAATACACTCTGAATACACTACGTTATGCAAACAGGTGCTTTATCTTCTTTGAGTTGAACTAATGTTGCTCTGATTGACTGAGAAGGCCCTCTGCTGGTGCGATTTAGGTATTACAATCACTTGTGTGGGTGTTTCTGACAGGGTAAAAGAACTGAATGGTGTGACTAAAGGAGCTTCAGTGGAGAATGGTACAAAACTAGAGCTTTATGAGGAAGGAAACTCCTCAGAGGAGGTGAGAGAATCAGGAAGTGAATATTGGCCTAAATTTATGTGGCAGGATCTACAACTATAAATAAATTTGATGTTTTTGTATTTATAAGTGGTTAAGCAGAGCTTTTATTTGAATGTCAGATTACTGAATTAGGCTTATTTTAAAATAGTAACTTTATTTCTGAATGAATTATGAATATATAGCCATCCATTATAATGTAATAGTTTCTATTTTGTGTTTTTTCAATGAATCTAATTTAAATAACAGAAATGTGGTACAAAAAATGGTACAAAACCTCTAAAATGTACTTATTTTTCAGGAGTCTGTTCTCCCAGCGTTTGAGGCTATATCCCAAGTGTCTGAGATGGAGGAGAGGTTTTATGAAGAACTGAAGGTTTGTAGCTTTCTGTTTTTCCTGAGGTTTGTGTAAACACACCTGCTCTGAGTGGGCGGCTTTGTTTTAAACCTCACTATCACTCAAAAAGTTACAAAACTCCCCATAGCAATCAAGTTACAAAACGCCTTTTGCTATTTGTTTACCCCTGAATGCATTTCTTCAGACATGCACTGCTCAGGGACCTTGGTTGAGTCATAGGATATAAGTGGGTTTTGTGTTCATCTCTGTTTCTCATTCCTTTTCCAGGGGTGCAGTGAGATTGCAAGTTCTATGGAATATCCCTCATTTGATATCATAGCAAATTTACCAGAGATTGACACATTCATGAGGAAACTGCAAGGTATTTCTTTGTAATCCAAACAGGCGCATACATTACCATTCAAAAGTTTGGGGTTCAAAACCCCTAGACTTTTGAGTGGTAATGTACATTTTATTTAGGGAAAAATAATTTGCTATGAAGGTCCCCAGAGCATCTTGCACCTGCTCAGAGAATATGTAACACACATCTTTAACTCAATTTTACTACTCCCTCTCCCCATACACCTCTCAGTTTATGTAATAACTTGGTTGAGTTTCAATACACGTTGAAGTGACCCAAATTGTGTGGTTTGAGAGGGTGTTGAGAAAAAGCCTGCCATTTCCTGCTGAGCATTGAAATTGTTTTCCTTCTCCTTGTTGTAGAGTCTTACCAGGCTTTGAGATCTGCTATTGATGCAGAACAGAGGGTCAGGATGTCACCAAACTAATCTAAGATGAGATTCAGCTGCGAACAACTGCAAAGAAACCTCTTACAAAAGCTATTGCAATTTCAGTTTGTTCTTTTAATAATCTTATCTGCTATCTGGCTAGAGATATATCAAGTGTTTGTTTGTTTTATGTATGTTTTAATTGTTTTTGTGTACTGAATAAAGGTTCCCTCATCTTGGATCTTTTGTAAATCACATTTTGAATGCTGCGTCCTGGTTATTCAAGGCCGTCTTCATGAATCATCAGCTGTTTGTGCTTCATTTACATGCATTTGGATTCTTACTCCTTTCACGTCTCCGCCTTGGAACGGCTTTTTTTTTTTATCCTGATGACGCCAAAATGAGAGGTGGTTTGAACACCGTTTCATACCACCCACCCTTCCCATCACCCCCCAGCCTTGACCTCCAAACCGCCACTATATACAAGCCACAACCAGTGTATACACTTGCCCTGCAAACACAAGCTGACACATAACAAATCAAAGGCCTAATAAACAGCTCACACTGAAGAGTTTACCTCAAAGGATGAAAATAAACAAAATCGGCCTGTGAGTGGGTGGCCCCACATCTCTGTGTGAGGCCTAAAAGCTCAACTGCTTCCTCTGAGCTCTTTGGGTGGCATCCCCCCCCCCCCCCCAAGCTATTTACCCCTCTACTCTGTAAATGCTTATAGCTGTGCTGCATATATTGCACTAAAATGGGGAATATGTATCTTGTTCTAGCACTACATTTGATGTATACATACTGCTGTACTCTTTTACAAAACTTAGGGTTGTTTAATGCTTAATTATCATTCGCGAAATCTACTTTTCAGTGTATAGTTGCTGTCTAGCCTTTTTTGGTTATGTGTTCATGAGTCGTTAAAAATTTCAAGGTAAAATAATTGTTAATGTATATTTTAACATGTCAGTCATGTTGTGGTGAACTGATTAATATTTTCTATTAAATAAACGTTATGTTCAAACCTTTTTAGTCTGATTTGAAATTATCCTCAGTTGCACGATTAGGGACTTAGGGTCACCTCAGACAAACCTTGATTAACTTCCTGAGACCTCGAGCGTTGATTTTAATTGAATCCTTCAGCGGTTTCAGGAGGCTGAAATCATTTTGATTTGGTGTTGCATTGTGGTATTGTTATTTTCTTGGGATGTAACTACCCAGCTTTGCTTCTGAAACAACACTCTTAGAATAGCTAAAAAGGACTGCTGGCTTGTTACAGACATGGGTTCTTCAGTTCGGTTATCCACCATGCATTTTAAAGAAGACGAGAGAGCTGAAGGAGCTTTTGCTGGGCTTTTCGATTTGGAAATGTGTTTCATGCGAGCCGAGTCTTGTATCTGTTGGCCCCGAGTCTGTTTGACTCTGCTCTCTGGATTCCAGCTGTCCACATGAATATTTTCTCAGTGTGGAGAAAATTGGCAGTGGCCGATGCTCAGTTCCCATCACCTCCACAGACTAAATAAACACAAACCACCCAGCGAGCCCATCGGAGGAGCATGCAGAACAACCTCTGTTTTTCTTTTCCTTCTGACCCCTTTCTTTCTTCTCTGTCATTCTGTGGCTCTGGGTTGTCTGTGAATGGATCTGGAAGGGGAAAGTGTCCATCAACGCCAGACCTGTGGCAGGCCTGCCTAAATGGTGTTATGGTGTTTGGAGAAGAGCCTTTCTATAAACACATGCCACACATTACTCCAATTTTTTTTTCTTTCACATACACAGTCTATAATGTGATTCACTTTATTTTACATCATGTATATAAGTAAGTCTCTTTAAACATAAAATAAAGCTTTCTGTGTAAGGACAATGGATTACAAAGTTGTTGCTCACTTTCCCTCCAGTTCTAAAAAATTTTCATTATACTTTAAACAACAAAACATTACAACCATATACATATTAATTCCATGGGAGCAAGGGAAGGAAAGAAGGAAAAGAAAAACTGAAAATACATAAATTTAAGAAAAATGACAGTCACACATTTGGAGACATGAACTAGCCTATTCAAAGATTTTAAATACAGACCGTAAGTGAACAGTTTCAAAGCTATTAGCAATTTGAATAGCATAAATATCATTTTTAATTTCTTTAAAGACTACTGATAAAGTTCTAAAAAGTTTTAATTAGCCATTTATTCGAAACATATCCGACCTGAACCTTGCGTCAGTTGAGTTCTGATTCGTGAGTCGTTCAGTCCAATTTAAAATCTAATCAATCGGTTCATTACAAAGAACCGGTTCAAAAAATGATTCATTCACGAATCCGGGTTTCGATTTTACTCGATGATTCGACCGATAATTGTTCTTCAGCAACCAACTACAAATAATTAGTACAGTGACTTAATTTTAATCGGCTCCTCACACAGAACTATTAGAATATAGCGCACGAGTATAGACTACTTTAATGGTGTTTTTTTTTGGGGGTTTTTGTCATTTTTTGCTGCTATGCCACGTGACCACCATAAATTTTATAGATAAGACCTGATTCTTCAGATATAATTCTTCAGTGTTGAACAGGAAAATTAAGAGCAGGCTATATTGGTTTGTAAGGACATGAGGCGTGAGTCATTTCATCAAAAACATTTGTTGAAAAAAAAAAATCGTTGCCGCTGACGCATGTTTTTAACTAGTCTTCATCTTGAACATCCTTATTTTCACTAACCCATATGCAATTAAATTGATTGGAGAACTTGTGGTTGATGACTGTATTTTTAGTCAGCTTTAAAAGTTGATAAATTATAATAGATGTTATAAGATGCTGCCATTCTTATGGTTATTAACTCGAACTGTTCTGGATTTAGTTCTCTTCATGGATGTCACAAGGGTGCAGTGTTTCAATGCTAAATTGGTTGCCATGCACATAACATGTTGTTACCAATAGAGGGCAGTCAAACTATGCACACAGAACTCACACATGAATGTTGCATTAGAAATCAAATTTCCTGCTGTTGTAATAATGTTGAGGCGTTCATTTGCATTTTTATTTATTTGCTTTAGCATGTTTACTCATTTAAAAATCAGTGTAACACACTAGGAAATTCCCAGCATCTTATTTGGCTCTGAAGCATCAGAATAGTTTCAGAGTCAGCCACATTGGAGCTTGCTTATTTTTCATGCAGTTTGGCATCGTCTGGCACGCTCATTGGCACCAGCACTGGGCATCAGAATTTAATTTATTCACAGAGGTGTTTTAATATTTGATTTTGTTCATGAATGCTTCACTGTTTTCTAGGAATTGTTGAATATTCCTAATGCTAATTTAGAAAGTTTCCTATGTCCTTTGAGATCCTTTTGCTATTCTTTTCCAGATGGAATGATCAAATGCGCATGTCTGTGTGAAAAGATACAGGCGCTGGCGGCAGGCCTGTCTGCGAGGCTGTGGTGAGTCTGGGTTTCCCCAGCTGGATATGCTTGTTTATGCTTCCATTTCAAGGCAGCTAGAGGACAGCGTACCCGTCAACACAGGTGTGCAAACCACATAGTCTAACAAAGAGGGTGTATTATTAAAACTCATGCAGATGTACATCTTTTAGTCCTTTATATTATAAATATGCTCTGTGAGGAATAGAAATTGTAACATGTTATTAGATTTTGCTTTTGAAATGTAAAAACTAACTGGTTCTCTGCGAATCGTCCCAGAGGCCAGAAAGCCCGTTCAGGACCAGTCAACACATACATGCTTACACTCTCTCATTTAAACATCTAGAGAAAGAGGGACTCGCCTGTCTCCGCTGCAGTGATGGATTTAGGCGATGACAGGCATTTTGTTTGGAATATTGGGCCTCCTTGTGCCTTGGCCCCATCCCTTTGGGCCGAACATGCCAGACTGAATACATAGCTCTGAATGAGGGCGAGAACTCCCTTGTAGCCTATGAGAACACTGTTTAATGTCTTACTATGATACTTCACAAGTGTCCACGTTTACAAGTACTTTTTAGTGTGTTTATCCAATTTAATATGTCTATAACTAATGTTTAAAACACACAGTTCACTTCTTTGAATTGCATGAATGCTGAATTTGACTGTTGTGGGTTGCTGTTTTTCATATTCCAGTCTTTATTATAGTCTGAACAGCACCTCCTAGTGATTAAACACCTTCATAACGTGAGGTTTGAAACTTCTACTTCCAAGTTAAAGGTGTAGTGGGACATCTCGGAAAATGCTAACTTTAGCCTGATAGCACTGAAAGCGAACGTCCCACCCTCCCTGCAATCGCCGTCCAAAGCCACGCCCCCTGAACACACATACGCTCAGAGAGCGGAATACCAGACAACATTAAATTACTACATCAACGGTTTCCAATAACAGTCCTCACGCTCTCCCCGCTCTGCACATTTCATATGTATATCTTATCACGTCTG
>JAFVLL020032618.1:0-24887 GCA_021397915.2 Tor tambroides | reverse complement strand
ATGATTGGGGCTCCCAAGTGAATCCCCAAATGTCGTCACGACATAACGTCTCCGTTCCCTCCATCAGGGAACGAGGGTTACATACGTAACCGAGATGTTCTACATAGCACTATTTGACAAAAAAAAATATATATATATATATATATATATATATATATAATTGTATATCTAATGTCTTGAATTCTATATTTAATGAACCTAAAAGTATTTCTAAACATTTATAGGTCTCTAAAGTTGTTAATATATACAATATGTGCTTATGTCTAACAAAAATGTGCATGTGCTAGAACCACACTTTACATACAAATACCTCTGATTAGTAATGAGATCATGTTGTTCATTCCCAATCTTCATCTCTCTCATCATGATTTCTTGTCTCTCTATTGTCCTTTCATGGCAAGAATCTGTAAATTGTTTCAACTTGTTTGATAATTACATAGATTAAAGTCAGACTGTCATGCCTGTGTTCCTTCTATGTGGTAACTAGCTGCACGGATGCTGTTTTCTCAGAGTGCTGGCCTTCCCAGCCTAGACTGGGGCATGACTAATTATGGTGGCATTGTTTGACCGTTTGCCATTTTTATTACACTGCTGCTGATTTTTCTGTCACGTTTAGCTACATGTTGTCTTGCGATGTCAGTGTGAGTTTGTTCCTCTCTTCAAAGTAATCTATTGATTGTTACCCTTATCATTTTTCAGGCAGCAATTGCTGAGGTCTGCGTGTGGCATTCATGTGTGTTTTCATCCCATAGCTTTTATGTGTAGCTCTCCATTAAAATGTCTTAAAGGAAAACGATAGATGAATGGCATAATATTACAAACAAAATAAAGAGATAATGCATACTAACTGTCTTTAACTTAACTTTTTAAAGGTCAGTCAGACATTTATTTTTTAAATAATGAATAAGTAATCGCCTGAAAGTTGTGCAAAATGTTGTCTTCATTGTTTTAAAGTTTGATAAAGTTTTTGTTTGTTTGTTTGTTTTTTACTTTCCAATGCTAGCCTTAATGAAAGCCGATTGAAGTGACAGTTAGTATAGTATTTATGATTGCAGTGATCCCACTGGTGTCAATTACTGACCAAAGGCAAAAGTTAAGAAAATCTCAAAACAAAAGAGGCCAATTACAGTTTATGACAAATATTTCAGCCAATTTGCATTAGAAGGGGATTGGTGGAATATGACCCCAGAGAGAAAGAAAGAGAGAAAAAGAGAAGACAATCATAGCAAGCATGCAAAATAACAAGAAAGTAAACATTAAGAAGAAAGTGAACAATGTTGGATGCCTGGCTTAATTAGTAGCAGATGGAGCATACAAATGCATGTTTATATAAGACATTATAAGGAGAATGTCTCTGGATGAGTTGATTAGTTCACCCTCATACAAGACATATTTTCTATTGTCACAATGATAAAGTGTTACAATTAGATCATTGTTTGTATTTTTCAGAATTATAATCTTACACCAAGTACTGTAAAGCCACACGAAGAAAGAAATGTTCAAAACAGTACCAGTAAACAGTATTCGTTTTATTTTTACTTCTCTATAGGTGCTTTTATTTTTCGTTGACTTGGGAAACTGTAGCAAAATGACTGTGATCTAACAACAGTTATTAAATGAATGTGGCTGGGCATGTTTATGCATAAACCCAAGTAATAATTGAAAGAAATATGGATCATAAATTCATTATCTCTGTCACTTGCTTGCTGGAAAAGAGGAGATAAGTATCCTCATCTGAACAGAGCTGGTCATACATGATCTGTCAAACAACTGAAAAGAGAGAGAAAAAAGGCATGACTGAATGACCATTAAGAAAATCAGTTGCAATCTGAAAGTTAAAATATATAGACATTTTAGGAAGCATATCACATACCTGTTGAAAGAGTGTTGACAGTCTGCGTAATTGGATGGTTGAGCTCCAGAAAATTAATAAGGCAGCTTTTTTGAACCTTTAGCAACCACACTTTTTAGAGTGCATACGGTCTTCTGTGATTTCTAAAAATTAATAAAATATTCAGAAAATGCAACTGTATAGTTACATAAGTTAAGCTTATCTCATTTAGTGTGAACTATATTGTTTGATTTTTCAAATAGGCATTGGACAAGCTTTCAGTAAGTTTACCTGCAATAGAAATATTATCAAAACCTTCATATTGGCACCATAAAAAGAGAATTTGCCTTAATTTCATAAATAGAGCTGTCATAAGGACAATAACTGACTAAATTTGATATGCTAAATTTAAAGCTATTGACTCAAATGCCCCACCGTACCGAGTTCATGCTGTGTTTTTCCATTCATCGTGTCACTTCACTTAGAACGTTGCCAGAGGCGAGGATGACATGGTCCACCCTTGCTCACAGATGGGTAATTGTAAGTGGAGGAACTATGGAATGATGGTAGAAATCAATAACACTAAAAGACTTGTTCAGGCGAGGGATGCGAGATGATACCATGATACCAAAAAGAAAGGGAAAAAAAGTCTTTTCAAGAGTGCTCTTGAGACATTCTTCTGCTTCAGCTCCTTCAGTGATGAGAAAGCAGGATGTCACTGACCCAGACTCGCCCAGCCTCCTCCAGAGGAACACATTGTGTTTTATGCATTCGGCTCAGTGTGACAATATTTCCACCGTAATGTGAGACCATTAAACCAAAATGCTGCTTTTTGAGCGTGCCCTCGCACAACATTACCATTTAAATGCAGTATCTTTTATAATTCTTGGCTCAAAGGGAAATGTTACAGTCTTGTTTGACATCTAGCACACAGGCCGTTCACTCACCCATTGTACCTTTCTGCCTGCATATAGCCATGTGTCTGCTGCCCTCAGTAACATCCGCTTTCTTCACAGGCACATTAGAATGGATGTGTTTTCACTAATGGCCCGCTCTACACCTCGCCCCCACAATGTGGAGAAATGCATAAAAGCTACACCAATTCAACTTACATATTGATGCCAACTGTGGGCCACATGCTTTTCCCTTTCATCCACCCCCTTCCATCAACTCTCTCTACACTGATAAGTGTCATCCAGTTAGAATGGCAATTAGGAAAGGAAAAGGTACATGTGCATTTGTTCTGAGAGGAATTCGATTAAACAGTGTTGGGTGCCTGGGATTAATGTACTGTTCTTATGGTATTATTATATTACATTGTTCTACAGCACAACGTGTGTGTATGTGGGAAAAAATAGAAACATAACAAAGGAACAAAGCTGCCCAGGGGAGTTTGCGCTGATGTTTTAAACTTTTACACAAGCTGCAATAAAGGTGAAATCGAATAAAAGGTGTACATGATGAAGTGATGTAAACTGCATGTGCTTTTGTAAGTTGCTGTACTTTTTAGAACTCTTCACCAACACTGAAGCACTGCATTTTAAAAGGCAGCACTATTTACTACTTGATTTGCAAATTTAACTGGATGATACTTTTAGTTTAATTGTGAAGCTGCTAGAGTGGCAGCAGTGTGGTGAATTATAAAGGTTTTGAAAATGTCAGATGGAACATTCAACAACTTTTTATCTTCCAAGTCAACATGCAGAAAGGCATTTTGTAGTGACAAGTGATATATATATATATATATATATATATATATATATATACAGTACAGGTCAAAAGTTTGGAAACATTACTATTTGTAATGTTTTTGAAAGAAGTCTTTTTCGCTCACAAATTCGCATTTATTTGATCAAAAATACAGAAGAAAAAATTATAATCTTGCAAAATGTTATTACAATATAAAATAATGGTTTCTATTTTAATATACTTTAAAGAATAATTTATTTCTGTGATGCAAAGCTGAAATTCCATCAGCCATTCCTCCAGTCTAAAGTGTCACATGATCCTTCAGAAATCATTCTAATATGCTGATTTATTTTTAGAATTATCAATGTTGGCAACAGTTGTGCTGACAAATATTTTTTGGAAACTGCGATACTTTTTTCAGGATTCTTTGATGAATAAAAAGTTAAAAAGAACAGCATTTATTGAAAATATAAATCTTTTCTAACAATATAAATCTTTGCTATCACTTCTTATCGATTTAACACATCCTTGCTGAATAAAAGGTTTAAAAAAGAATAAAAATTTACTGACCCCAAACTTTTGAACGGTAGTGTATATTGTTAGAAAAGATTTCTATTATAAATAAATGCTTTTTAACTTTTTATTCATCAAAAAATCCTGAAAAAAGTATCACAGGTTCAAAAAACTATTAAGCATCACTGATAATAAATCAGCATATTAGAAAAATTTCTGAAGGATCATGTGACACTGAAGACTGGAGAAACGGCTGATGGAAATTCAGCTTTGAATCACAGAAATAAATTATATTGTAGCATATTAAAACAGAAACCATTATGTTATATTGTAATAACATTTTGCAAGATTACTGTTTTTTCTCTTCTTTATTTTTGATCGTTAAATGCAGGCTTGATGAGCAGAAGAGACTTCTTTCAAAAACATTACAAATAGTAATGTTTCCAAACTTTTGACCTGTACTATATATATATATATATATATATATATATATATATATATATATATGTATATATATATATTAATATATATATATATATATATATATATATATATATATATATATATATATATATATATATATATGTGTGTGTATATATATATATATATATATATATATGTGTGTGTGTGTGTGTGTGTGTGTGTGTGTGTGTGTGTGTGTGTTGAAAATCAAAATTACAAATTACTTTTCTGTGGAGCATGACATTCAGGGTTTTTTCTGCAAGTGCAACTTTAGGAGCTCCATGCAAAACCTATGAACTAGATTTTTAAAAGATTGGCTCTGCTCATTCTTGACCCATACGCATCCAAAATACTTTAGTCAAACTTTTACAGAATATGGCGATTTGCATGTGTTTCGACATGATTGCGAAACCTTAAATCAACTTTTGAAAGCCACACAGTATCAGAGTGACGTTCCAGTCCGAAATAAGGACTGTCATGTATTCAGGGCAATGTCATAAGTACTGAACCAAGGCATAGATGACATGCCCATTATTGTTGTTGGCAATACGTATTTATATAAAGCCTTTAGTGTCTTTTTGCACCAGGGGTGAAAATTAATGAAAGCCTCACTTTGCGAATCAGGGCAGAAACAAATTTACACTTAGCAAAGTTCAATTTGTTGCACTACAAAAGAGGTTGCTGTGGTAAACCATTATCATAGATTATTATGCAGAATGTATCTTCCAGGGGTTTATGATCCATGCAAATGGAGGCATCAGCATATCGTTGCATATTTCTGTGCCTAATGGATGCCTACACATCTATGCGATAATAATGATTATAATGCAAAAATTTCCCCCTCCCTCTCAGCTAAGCCAACCTTTGGCACCTTGAATATTAACCCAGTGTGAGTCAGATTGGGCAGGCCTAGAAGCAGAGAGGGATCGCTGTGTGTGTGCGTGTTTAAAGAGAGAGAGGTCAGGGATGGCTGTAAAAGCAGGGGATAGGGGAACAAATGGTGGTCCAGTATTTGCCTGTGGTGATATTTTACGAGTGAGAGAAGGATCACTCGCACAGCAAATGCTAGTGAACTGCCAGTGAACTATCCACATCCGATAAATCATAGAAGAGTTCTGTGTAGAGCAAGGATATTTACTGAAAGAGAGAAAAAGGTGCTAAAGTTATAGTATAAATTATTTCATGTCCTGTATTTAACCATCTTAGCTCATCAAGTACGTGTCAGCGACAAGCAAAAATTAAAAACATAGTGTAGTATGAAAAGGTGAAGTCACTTGGGAGGACTTTGTAATTACTTTTGTTTCTTCTTACTGAACAAACATGCATTCTTCGGAAAAGTTAGTTGCACGGTCATGAAATACATCAATAAATATGTTTTATGAATATATTTCTGTGGTCTTTTACATATCATCTATTTTTATATATGTATAGATTTTTTACAAGATGTAAATATTGTTTATGATTCAAGCAATCAGTAGTGACTGACAGATGAGGGTAGAATGATTGCACTCAGTTTAATTAAAATTCTAATTCATATAGGAACAGTTGTGTTGCAGGAATTGACAGCCATGTTGACGTTCAAACTTTTAATTACAAGTGTGAATATTGCCAATATTGTCAGTTACTTTGTCTATTTTTTACTTTGCCAATGGAAATATTTCCAAATTGAGCCACAACAGAATCTACCATCGGCTGCCTCTTAACAGCATACCGTAGACTACAGTGGTGTTTCATTCCTGAATGAATCATTGTTTTTGAACAAATGAGTGATGATTGATGATTCAGTAAGTCACTAATAAAGTCTCATTCCTAAACAAATCAGTGTTTTTAAATGAATCACTCAAGTGAATAATTCAGTGATTCAATCATAAAGTCACTTGTTTTGCTCCTGAAAGAACCAGTGTTTTGTTTTTGTTTGTTTTTTTCTTTTTTGAATGCACATTTTTTGATTCAGTGATCCAATCATAAGTTTGCTTGTTTCATTCCTGAATGAATCAGTGTTTTTGAACAGATCATTTGAGTCATAATTCAGTAAGCCAATCATGAACCGCTTAAGTGAATGATTCATTGATTCAATCATATATCATAGTCAATTGTTTTGCTCTGCAAAGAACCAGTGTATTTTTTAAACATTTTTGGTTTTACCAACTCACTTGAGTGAATGATTCAGTGATCCAATCATAAAGTCACTTGTTTCATTCCTGAATGTGTCAGTGTTTTTGAACAGATCATTAGAGTCAATGATTCAATGATTCAATGAATCAATGAGTTTTTTTATGCTTAAGTGATTGAATCAGTGATTAAGCCCATTGTTTCATTTCTGAATATCAGTATTTGTGAACAACTTGCTTGAGTCAATGATTCAGTCATTAAGGAACTTGTTTTGTTCAATGAATCAGTTGCAAGATTAATTGACTCACTCATAAACAGTCACTTGTCCCAACCTACTAATGTAATGATGCAACTGCAGAACGAAAAATCCCAAACACGAATGCACAGACAATTGTTTTAATATAATATAACATAATATAATATAATATAATATTTAGTATGGACGATTGAAGTCACATTTAAAATGTCTGTATGCCACTGCATGCAAGACAATCCTCCTCTTTTAACTATGAGTTCAAATCCTTTTTGTCTACTGTATAAACTTATATGAGGAGGCTGAATTATTGTTGTTATGAATGTATTTATGATACTATAAAATAACATCTGATCAATGTTTGTCTCAAAGTCTTTTGATAACAGACTCAGAGCTACCTGCTGTAAAAGTGTATCAGCAGAGTAGAGGGTGGGGGCAAAGGAAGTTATTTCTCCCCCTCTATGAGCACAGAAACATATCAGTCATTTAAATGAATGATCTCCCTCATGGTGCACAGACAGGCAGGACCCAGCGGGAGACCCTAATGTGCCTGATTGAAAATGAACAGAGCAGGAAGCTCGCTACAGTGCAGAATCATAATACAATTAGCCAGGGAAGATTGCCACATTAGTCTTCCTGCCGTCATAGAGCCCTCTTTGTTTTCTCTCACTCTTCCTGCTTTATTGTTCAGATACAAGAGTCATTATTGCAGTTGGACAAGAGAAAAATAAAAAATAAACGGACAGTTAGAGCGCACAGGTTTCACCGAAGGAGAGTGTTCAGAATGACGTATGCATATGTGTGCGCATGAAAACATGGCTGTGTGCCTCCAAGTTATTTGTCATTTCAATATTTCTTTGTGCCTCAAATGTTTGTCTGGAAGCCAATTTCATTATTAATGAGATCAAATTTGACTTGTGAAACACACCAAAGCGATAGCAGGAGTCTTTGAGGAGTTTTGAATCTTGCTTCTTCCTCTGAGACTGAGACATAAAAGATAGACTGCTGATAATCATTATTCAACCTGCTGGCACAAGCAATAAAATTTGTTTCTCTCTTTACATTTTTTCCCCCATTCATCCCTTCATTTTTTTTTTTCTTTTCACTATGAGATTTCAGTCCTTATCGGTTCAGGGGTTTTGGCTGCGAGCCACATATGGGAATCTTATTAAATCTGCTTCCACTGTCTGGTTATCATGGAGAAAAATCTGAATTCTCTTTGTCATTGAATGACACATGTTGAATTGTCCTAAGTAAAGGAAAAGATTTAAAAAAAAAAAAAAAAAAAATGATGGCAGTAAAGTACTTCAAGGTTTTGATGTTTTCAGAGCTATCTTTGAATTAGACCTTTTTCAAGCAAGCCACTTTACAGTGGTGCAAGTGCTATGTGTTATAGTGCATATAACATGATGGAGCTAAAAGTGTTGCTTTAATCAATAACTGATGTGATTGAAAGCTAATGGTAAGTTTACTTCAAAGCTGCAATTTTTGTAATGTTTTCAAACTTTTACACAAGCGTGCTGAGAATGAAATTCGTAGGAGAGAAAGAGCAGCATAGAGTAGCATCCTCCCGGGCACAAACCACCCACAACTCCTCTGCAGCTCCCCCTTTTGGTTTATATGTGAGTCTGGTGTTTGATAACTACTCACTGTCAGGCCTCTGCAATGACGTTTAAGTTTTTGTTGTTGTTGTTGTTTTTGTTTTTTTACTGTAGTAGTTTAAGTATTGAACACCTCTGCAAGATACACTTGTCACTGCCCACAAAAGTTTATGTACCAAAAAAAATATTTTGGATTAATTTATTAAACGTTCAAATATATTCTCCAATGTTTGAGTGCAATCTCCTACTTTATTTTCAAATGATTTTCAAGCAGCTCCATCTGATGGATTGCCACCACAATGTGATAAGTGTTGTATATATCACATAGAGCAGCAGTATATAAAAATAATCATACACACATTTTCTTTACTATTTGTGTGACTGAATTAATAAATCATGATAATGACAGATACTAGAAGCACAACTGCAACAATAAAATAAATTTATATAAATGTATATATGCAGGTTACTTTGTTACACCAATAGGTGGCCACAAGTGACAGTCTTTATGAGCAAGTCAATGAATTCATTAAATTCATTCAACCGATTCTTTTAAAAGCGCTGATACCAGAACTCTCTGGAAGTAGAGATACTACATCTCATGGCACCTTTCTGGTAAAAGAAAGGATACATAAATTTAGAAATTAAACTGAGGAGTGAGTCATTGAATCACTCACTAAAGTGATTTATTCAGTCACTGATTTGTTCAGAAACAAAACACTGTGTGTTGCTCTGAGATGCACAAAGGTGTAAACACGGTGTAAAGATGCATATTTACCATTGTTCAGCAATTTCCTCATGCATATTTCACATGGGGTTATATATATATATATATATATATATATGTTTTGTTTTTTTTCATGCCAATTCAACTCATTGACCAATAGGCAGCTACTTGGTTTGAAAGACACACAACTGTATATATATATTATATTATTTTTTTTTTCTGGAAAATTTCACCAAAATGTTGCTACTGTGGCAGCACCTTAAATTTAAGTCTATAATTTAAAAAAATATAGCGCAGATGTAAGTCAAAAATGCAATAGCCCACACTGGAAGGAAAGGAAAGGAAAACTATAATGGAAAGTCATGTCAGCAAAAGAACAATTTATTATACTTTGACTTAAGATTATGAAGACAAATATTTTGTTTGAAATAACATTACTTTGAAATAACATTCAGCACAATTTTAAGTACTTGAATATTGTCAAGCTCAAATTCATAGACAGCTACAAAAACAATAGTTACAGATGAAAATGCACTAAGTAATGCCAGCTGCTGATTTCCAACCATATATTGTTATTCACTGTGCTTTAATTAGCTGGCTAGCTAACTGTGTTCTAATTAGATATATTGAGTGTTTCATTATTTTCACACCCATGTACATTTCATGATATTCAAAATACAGCATGTCTATGATTTTTAGTATTCACGGACATTTAAACCATTCTTAAGGCTACTCTTTCCAGCAAAAAGCCAGTATACATCTTGTTTAATATTGTAAGAAACATTTATCTTTTACAAACACTTTGGAGGTTTGATTTAATTTTGTGAGACTTTGACTAGAAACTCAGTTGAGACTAAAATATGAAAACTGAATTATGCTGCTTGCATATAAATTTGGTTCATTTGTTGCAGAAAATCTAAATTTGCAGAATGGAAAAATAGCTTCCCCTCCAAAGGCACAATTGCCTTTGGTTTTATTTAGCCTAACTACACAGGTGTTTTGATATGACAAATGTCCATACAGGCTCCTCAATATGACTAAAAGGCATACATTATGCTAACTATATTTCCATCTGTGTATCTCTCTGTGAAGATATCCCAGGGCCACCACCATTTTCATTATAGACTGTCATTAATATTAATGTTCTTAATTGACAAGGACATTGACATATTGATGTCCTCCAGCAGTACATTTCATCTGCAGTACTACAAAGCTAGATCTAAAGTTCAGGGTCTTTTAGATGTGTATTCAAATCTCAATTAAAACAAAACATTGGTGTACAGATGTTCATATGTTTTTAAATACATTACATATACATAGACTGCCTATAGAGAAATCATTCTCCCATTTGTTTTTTGCATTGGGGTTTACATTCCATCTTCAGTTTTAGAGTATTTTTGCAGACTCTGTCAGTGAAGGTCAAAGAACAATGCAGCATCTTTTACAGGAATCAATATGGGAATTCATCAAAAACCTTGACAACCTTTAGACTCACAAACTGTACTGGGACCCTTGAGGTGGTGTAGATATGATGATAATATATTGACTCTTTTTAAGGCTTTTATTTAGTTTCAGTCTTACACATGTATTCAGTTTTAGTTTGGATTGTTTTTTTGTTTTTGTTTTTTTTTTGACTTGCTTCTTCTGTTACAAAGAGTTGTCTTGTCAAATTCCTGTGCTGGGATAGTTCACCCAAAAATGAAAATTCTGACATCATTTATTCACCCACTTGTTCCAAGCCTATAGGCCTATGATTTTCTTTCTTCCACTGAACACAAAAGATGATATTTTAAAGAATGTTGATAACCAAACAGTTGATGATAGACATTGGGGGGAGGGGGAGGGGAGTATTGGGACTTGTGAGTAAAAAATGACAGAATTTTAATTTTTGGGTGAACTTTCCTTTGAAGGATAGGCAGATCAGTCTTAAACCATAAAAACACCATTAAAGCATGAAACGATTTCATGTTTTCCTTTGTCTTTGGAGTGTTACAAGCTGTCCGTGCATATATAAGATCTGTAAAGTCGCAAAGATCAAAGTTTCAGAGATATTCTTTCTAAAAGTTAAGACTCATCTACGCCTTCCTAAAATGTCTCATTAAAACATGCCCCTACAAATCTACATCACTGTATGGGAAGATTTGCATAACACCGCCCAAATGTATACGCAAAGAAAAAAAGTAACTTTTATTCTCACTGTATTATTGTTGCCGCCACAGCCATGGAAGCTGATGTTCCAAATATGGTAAGGGGCGTAACATTTCCATCACACGCTTGAGGTATTCGGCCAATTGCAAAGTACGGGATGGCTGGCCAATCAGAGCACACCACACTTTTCAGAACTATGAGCTTTGTAAAAATTGGCATGTTTCAGAAAGGCAGGGCAGAGGAGAGGAACAATAATGTATGGTATGTGGAAAGTAATGCTTTTTTTTTTTATTTTTTTTTTTACCTTAAACGGCGTACAAATATTGCATTACACCAAATACACAAAATAATATTCTTTTTAGCAACGTCATATGACCCCTTTAAAAACTCCAATATAGTTTTGGCCTCACTTGGTATTTAACCACTTGCTCATCCAACTATTTTATTTCTCCATACTTTTTTTTTGTTGTTGTTGCTTCAAAAGGCCCTGTTAAATTTTTGAAATTTTAGTAGCTTTATACAATACGATGCTGATGCTGCAGATATGATATCTCTGTGGCATCAGATACAGGTCATTCCCATTATTCATGATTGAAGAAAAGTTGTCATATTCATAAAAATATGGATATCTGCAACTACCTAAAGGAATTAATTTTGAAGTTGGCATGCAATTCACTCAATCTGTTTTCTAAATGCATGTTATAGATCTTATTGTGAAGAAGTCATTTGTGCACATGTTTCATTTTTCATAATTGTAAATGTTTGTAATGTCTTAAAATGGACCTTCTGGTGAAAATGACAGACTTCTTTCTGGTGACATATACTGGACTTCTTTAGTACATCAATAAATAATCTGTCTGTCAAGAAATGTATTTTATTGTAAAACTGTATTAAAGCTGAGGAATTTTAAACAATAAGTGCAAATTGAAACATGGCTATGGATAAACAAGGGAATACCACAGCAAATATGTATTTATTGTTCCACTGAAATATTGCTGTAATTACTTCTGGCTATTTGCTCATGCTGTATTAAGGTCTTTCAGTTTTTATTTAGATAATAATTTGCACTGACAACATTTATTTTCTTTCTTTCTTTTTTTCTTTCTTTCTTTCTTTCTTTCTTTCTTTCTTTCTTTCTTTCTTTCTTTCTTTCTTTCTCTTTAATGTCTGTAATCAAAAAGGAAGGCTGTTACACACATTCTTGAAAAGTCTGCCACTAACAACCTCTATCCTCCAACTGCCAGACCACAAGACTGATGAATTCAACTTTCTAATTAACAAAAGAATTTGAAAGTCTTTTATATGAGAGGTCTGACCGAGACTTGGTGCAATTCCAGCATCACTGACAAATTTGTTTAATGCTATATTCATTGTCTTGTTGTGTTATATGGATAATGGCCAGCACTAGAGAGACAACATGGGGAGATTGAGGGCTCCTAATCAAGAATGTGCCATGCATTGATGGTGAGGTATTGTCCGAGGACTAGTCATCAAACTTGCATCTGATGATCAAATGCTGGCCTTTTCACCTACCTCGGGAATTTTTCATCGTTAATTTGCTTGCTATTTACATTCTACTGAGGGCCAGCGCAGAGGAGATTGGCTCAGTAACACCATCATTAGACTTTCAAACCTTTCAAAATGATTTCTGTCATAGTGGGGTTCATCCAAGGGATGCTATTATCTAAATGTTTATATACTTTTGCACATAAATTACCACTGTTCCTCAAATGTGTCAGTAAAAAGCTTGCTTGAGATTAAATATGAGCTATGTAAAGAATATTCCCAGCTGTAATTTTGTCAATTTAGGAACAAAGTGTAAAAATATGATTTTAATGTGTGTATTTATAGAAAGGTCCAAAGAGCCAGAAGTGCCCCACCAATCCATAGCACAACTGAATGTATCGTTTAAACCAATCATTCTCATTTATTGCTCATGAAGTTGAAATGCTTCCACAAATCCACACTTACAACACAGAATTCACTGAAGGCTATACAGTAAAAGCAGCAGTTTAATATAGACAAAAACAAAGTTTTGACTGCTGACTTAATGACACTAAAGGGATCCTACATGGCATTCAGAACTGATAGTGTAGAACAGCAGGTGAAAGCTTCTTCAGGTTATTCTGTCTGCAGGTCGCAGTTTTTACCTTTAGATAGTGTTTGAATTACAGCAGGAGGCGTTCAAGGGGGTCGAGACCTCCCAGTTATCGTTAAAATCAGGCTGATGGGGAGCTACCCAAGCGCTCCTCGGAATGTCATTTAAATTTTTTATTGCAGCAGAAGGTCCACACCTCCATGATGTTGGACTGAGATTAATTATTTAAAGTAATTATTAGAATTGGCAATGTTAACTACAAATAAAAATACTGTGCTCTGTGTCATAGATATAGTAAGGGTCATTAACTGGGGGTTTTGATTTTCTGCATTTTGGTCTTTTTTGTGCACAGCGCGTCAGCATATCAAACTTTTTACAATCGACTGCTGTGATGTCATTACATACCACTAAATACTGTCAGGGTTCTGTCGTGTGTCATGTGTTCCCGCCTCTTGTTTCCTTATTTGGTTTGTTTCCTGTCCTTGTTTCCTGTGATCATTAGTTTATTCTGTTCAGCTGTGTCTGTCTGATTAGCCTGTGTATTTAAGTTGATGCCTGTTCAGTTTCGTGTCGTCTGGTCTACTCGTTACTCCCCGGTGTTCCTGTCTGAGTCTGCCTTGCCTTGCCTTAATTAAAGACTGTTAATTTGAGTTATATCCTCGTATCCGTGTTCCTGTGTTCTCTCCTTGTGTGTGCACCGTGACAAATACTGCTCTTTATACACTAAGACAAATTTGGAGTTAAACAAGCATATTACTAAAGTAAAACTTGTAACTACAAACTATATTAGCAGAAGATGAATAACTGTCTTAGAATGTCTTATTATTTGGTAAGTTTTATTTTAATTTACCCATAAATGAAAACTTACTAAAAAATTGCTCACCGTCAGGCATCCAAGACATAGATGAATTTGTTGCTTCATGCAAACAGATTTGGAGAAATTTAGCATTACATCACTTGCTCACCAATGGATCTTCTACAGCGAATGGGTGCCATCAGATTTAGAGTCCAAACAGCTGATAAAAACCACACAACTAACACAAATTAACTTAATGTCTTGTGATGCGCAAAGCTGTGTTTGTAAGAAACAAATCCATCATTAAAACATTTTTCATTTCAAACCATCATTCAGGGGAGAAATATGCACAGTTCTTGCACCAGTTACAAGTGAAAACAGTTCTAAACAGATATGGGGATGGATGTTTTCACTGGAGGAAGCATTAGTGTGGTTTATGCTCTGTATCAGCTGCATTATTGTAATGATTTTATTAGGTGTTTGGACTCTCATTTTGACAGCACCCATTCACTGAAGAGCATCCATTGGTGATGTAAGGCTAAATTTCTCAAAAACTGTTCTGATAAACAGACGAACTCATGTACATTTTGGATGGCCTGAAGGTCTGAGTAAATTTTCAGCAAATTTTCATATTTGGGTGAACTATTCCTTTAATGACTGTCACACAGCTGCATGAACACCTCAAGTTTGTATCAAACCCAATGATCACATTCTCTTTTTTTTTTTTTTTTTACTTCACAACTTTAGGAACCAAAAACATGCCCTTAGATTCCTTTCCTTTTGAAATGTTCTGTACTACTTTTCACCGGAACCTTAACAAACCTATTTGACAAACCTACTTATTATGATGCCAGACAGAATCTCAACAAGTTTTTTGGCTGCCAAGAACAATCTGAAAACAAAGAAAAACACGAATCTATACAATGCAACAATGTGACATACTGAAAAACACACATGCTACCACTGAAGAACTGAGAACTCAACTTTTAACTAAAAAGGAATTCTGTATTTTTAGATGTTGTTTTCTATATTCAGGTCCATTTTTCTGTTAAAGGAGTGACTAAGTGAATGAAACAGCAGGAAGTAAGAGTGGAAACAGCTTGAAAGTGTGATTGTAAGTTCCCTTCTTCGGATATTTGCCAAGATCAGATGAGAATGTTGGCTGGAGTTCTGCACCCGAGCAGATTCCACAGGAAGGAAAGGAATTAAAAGTGGGAGTCCATCACTGTGAACTCTCCTTTCCTCACTGTAAACCGCTCTTCAAATAGAGAAGAAACAAAGACGTCCTGCAGGACATACCTTGAAGGATGAAGAGCCAAAAAAGAGAAAAAGCAGGAAAATATTGTGATTTCAGTGCCTCATAACTTGACAGAAAGGGAATTTTCCACCACAGGCCTTCAGAGATTTCTGGTAACAAAGAAATAGACAATGCATCAAATTTGGGTAAATATCAAAGTGAGGTAAATTGATACTCAACTAAACAGCAAAATATATGAAATAGTATCTTTATTATAGTAATTAAAAAAAAGTCTTCAGGGATAAAGCTATGAAAACATTATCTCATATTGAAAGGGTTTTAGACAAATTGTAATTTATCCCCTGTATCATTGAGCTTTGTTACATCTTATTGTTATTAGTTTTATTTGCAAGTTAAGAGCAAAAAGCATTGGTGCGAGCTACAGCTTACTTACGCAGAAGAAACACAGAAGCCACAATATGGATCCTCACGTGTAGTTATGATAATATATTATATGACCATACTGGTGATAATCTGCTGGAAGCGCTACACTCTCATTCATTCGCTCATTGTGTGCAACCATGACCTCTGCCACGCATGTGAGTCGTGGCATCCTTTTCTCATTTTATAACTTTTTCAGAAGCAGCTTTTATCATAAATCTGTTTTACAGTAATCAAATATGTTGCTTTTAATGCTTCTTAAAGCCACTGACTTCCTGCTTAACTCCTCTTTGCCACCCCTGAGCAGCTTGGCACTAAATAGGCACTAAGCCTGTATTGTAAAGGGTTATAACAGACATGTGGATCCAGATGCTTAAAGTTAGAAAACAGATTGCTTTGCTGGGAGACGTAAAGAAGGGTGAGGGCTGAGACGTGTCTAACAGCTCTAGATGTCTAAAGACCCCCCTCCTTTCCCTCTGCTCAATACAAATCTGAAATACAGCAGATGTATTACTTTATAAACAATATCTAAGACCTTTTCATTGGATTACATCAATCACTGAGGCAATTGCTGAATGAACATGGCGAGGAAAACAAAACAATGCCGTTCCTTAATCCAACTACATTGATTTGTTGGACAGCTGCTACATAACGGCATATTTTTTCTTCCCTTATTGAATCTGCCGATCTCAACAGTGATATGTAACCAACAGCTCTAGCCAAATGTTTGTGTGCTACTTAGAAGAAGTGAATAGGAAAGTACTGCAATTAATGTGGGACATAAATGCATAAATATAAATATGCAAATATGGTAACACTTTAGAATAGGGAACACTTATTCACTATTAACTATGACTTTTTCCTCAATAAATTCCTAATTTCCTGTTTATTAATAGTTAGTAAGGTAGTTGTTAAGTTTAGGTATTGGGTAGGATTAGGGATGTAAAATAAGGTCATGTAGAATAAGGCATTAATATGTGCTTAATTACTACTAATAAATGGCTAATGTAGTAATATGCATGCTAATAAGCAACTAGTTAAGAGACCCTAAAATAAAGTGTCACCACAAATATTCATCAATAAGCATAAGATATAAGACACTCTCTTAAATAATTAAAATAAAATACATGACCCTGGACCACAAAACCAGTCTTAAGTCACTGGGGTATATTTGTAGCAATAGCCAAAATTACACTGTAAGGGTCAAATTTATTGATTTTTCTTTTATGCCAAAAATCATTAAGACATTAAGTAAAGATCATATAAATTTTATATAAATTTTATTTCCTACTGTAAAATATATAAAAATTTAGTTTTTGATTAGTAATATGCATTGCTAAGGACTTCATTTGGACAACTTTCTCAATATTTAGATTTTTTTGCACTCTCAGATTCCAGATATTCAAATAGTTGTATCTCAGCCAAATATTGTCCTATCATAACAAATCATACATCAATGGAAAGCTTGTTTATTCAGCTTTCAGATTATGTATAAATCTTAAAAAGTTTTGTGACTGGTTTTGTGGTCCAGGGTCACATATAGGTTCTTTATTGACATTGATGGTTGCATGGAGAACCTTTAACATCAATAGAGCCTTTCCACTGTACAAATAGTGAAAAATCTTCTTTATAGTGGAAAATGTTCTTTAGATTGTCAAAATGTTCTGCACACCAAGATTCTTCTACTGCTTCTACTGGGTGTTTCATAGCAATGCAGTAGAAGAATCTTGATGTGCAGGACATTTTATGCTGTGCGTGTGTGTGTGTATATATATATATATATATATATATATATATATATATACATACATACATACATACATACTTTTTATTTTATTTTATTTTTTCAAATTACAGCTTTACAAACAAACAGAACTTACGCTGAGGTAAATATGTCTATGAGATGATGCACAACTGATGTAATTGATTTGTAATGGCTGATAAATGAACTTATATAAAACCATATTTCTTAAGGTAAGAAAGCATCTGCCAAGGATGTAGGTGTAAATATAAATCTAACATAAACAACACACCTCCACTGCCAGTTTCTTCATTTTCACCTATCCCAAGGTGAAGAGGTATATTTCTATTTATCTTGAGAGATAACCTGGGAGAAAAGGGCTCGAAGTGAAACTTAGTAAAAACACATTTTCCCGAGGCAGTGTGGAAGTAAACACTCGTTTACACCACTTTCTGTTGGTTTAATCATGTGAGCTCCCCCTGAGTGCTTGTGTTCTTCCCCATTTACCCTAGCCTGCATTGATTTGCTGTTTCTTACAGAGCCAGGAGCTCATCAATGCCACACCACCAAGAGAGAAGAGCTCAACTTCTGACTGCAAAACTCTTTTCTTCTCACAATTAAAAGACTGGTCGTGTAACCTTTGGGGAAGAGAGGAAGCATTGATCACTGAGGACACATGTGGTGCAGCGGTGTGAAAAAGCTTTGATGTAAAGAAAATGGCACTCTTGCTGGTAATGATGATGTATCTCCAAAACAATTATGCAATGTCAAACAACCATGAGCAATGCAAGACTGTGAACTGGCTGCACGTTAAATGCAAGTTTGACAGGGGTGCAACTCTTGCCTGAAAAGTAAGGGAAACAAAAATGAGTGTTGGGTGATGATTCGTAAGATCTAACGCATTTTCATGCAAATTTATTAGGGCAAAAAGGAAGCAAATAGACTGAATAAATTATTGTCATATACATACATATATATATATATATATATATATATACACACACACACACACACACACACACACACAATATATATATATATATATATATATATATACACTGAACAAAATTCTAAATGCAACACTATTGTTTGGCCCCCATTTTTCATGAGCTGAACTCAAAAATCTAAGACTTTTTCTATGTACACAAAAGAAAAAGTCTTAGATCTTTGATTTCAGGTCATGAAAAATGGGGTCAAAAACAAAAGTGTTGCGTTTATAGTTTTGTTCAGTGTATATAGTGAGTGGTTAAAACACTGAACCAGAGACAAAATAATTATACTGTCAAGGCAAAACATATAATAATATGCACTTGTTGAATTTACATAGCCTACACTTCAAGGCGGATACCCAGAATGTCACAGTAATTTTGCCATAAAAAAGGCTCACAGCTCAAAGTCCTTT
This sequence comes from Tor tambroides, assembly GCA_021397915.2. NCBI lineage: Eukaryota > Metazoa > Chordata > Actinopteri > Cypriniformes > Cyprinidae > Tor > Tor tambroides. The sequence goes on along the minus strand of JAFVLL020032618.1, from coordinate 5,836 downwards.
GATAAATGAAAAAAAAAATAAAAAATAAATAAATTGTTGTTGTCCCCATCAGGTCTTTAAGTTTTGTAATCCGATGTAAGACACGCTTATCCACACTTGTCCTCATAATCTGATATCTATGACCTGCTCCCCGGTCCATACACAAACATCCGTGCCACAAATCCACAATGAAAGGCCTTCACAATTGGTGTAAGTAGATCTCTTGCTGTGGCTGGGTTGATAGGATAGCGTAGACCACCTTGTCGCCAACTGCGAGGTCGATGGAATTAACCTCACAAGGCATCAACAAGCCAGTCTTCTTCCCATTATTGACGTCTGTATTTGGAGAGGCAGTACTTATTGAAAAAGGGAGAAGACTGAACATGAATATCGATTGTGGGGGAGAGTGGAACTGAGGATGCGTTAAAAAGCTTCCTGCGGAGAAGAGATTGGGCTGGATGTTTGTTCAACCGCTCTAAGACAGTCCAAGCATCACTGAGTAAAAATGTACTTTTGGATGCGGTTTCTTGGCTACAGGGACACTGACAATTTTTATTTGTATTTTTTTGAGCTCGGGGTGTTGACAACAAGGTTTTGCCTGTTTGATCTATTTTTCTTTATCAATTGCATTCATTTTGTACGATTATGTTGGTTGTAACTGACAAGGAGGTCATAGAAAAAGCTGCAGAAAAATGTCTTAAGACAGAGAAAATATAAATGTCAGCTAACTGAGAGGCTGAAGTAATTGAAGTTATATGACTGGTTGTTCATGACGTAGTTAAAGATGACCTTTTTTTCTTTGTAGTTTTTTCTTTTCAAGAAGAACTGAAATTGCAGACCATGATATATTATCTATTGCTGACATACAGTATGTGATTAAAAAGAAACAAAAAACTGATTCCATTAATATTGATAATGGACTTTTCTGCATCAATTGGCTTTATATATACTCATAGGAATTATTGTCAGCAATTTTGAGAGAAATCCTTATTTACTGAGCTTAAATATGCATAATGCATAGTTTGCAACCTGTAAATGAAATATAATGAGTTTACCGAACCTGAAATCATATCACACCTACTAATTATTGCAAGCAAAATTAAATTGCTTGGTTTTCAGAGTATATTAATGCATATTAATTAATTTGGTAGACAACTGCATGCTGTGGGAGGACTCTTGGCATCTAATAACGTGGTGCTAAATAATTAAACCAACCTCATATTTTGATGCCATTTATAATTTTTGCTCTCTTTATCTCTCTCTCTCTCTCTCTCGCCTTTCAGAGGAAATACTTGATGAAATTTCAAATCAGTCTTTCATGCAATCACACACATAACACTTACAAAAGTTTCAAGATAAGAAAGTTTAATTTGCTATTTGATTATAATGCTGCATTGAGACTCATAACAAATGAATGTTAAATGCTGTCAATGTTAATTTGTTAAACCTCTCACATAATGATCCGAGAACTGTCGTTGTAAATGTATCTGCGAGCATAATAAAATGTTAGAACCTCAAAGTAATGATTCTATATATATATATATATATATATATATATATATATATATATATATACATATGAAGATTATGAGCAGTACACATGATTTTACACAAAATAATCAGAGATTAAAAGAGGAAATGAGCAGAAACTCACATGGAAACATACTTTTACATGCTTGAATCAAGGCAACATATCACTACACCCACTTGACCCTCCCTACAACGGCCTTTTCCTGCAGAAGGAAGAGTTAGCAGCTGTAAAATCTGATCTGAAGATTTTAATCATGTTCACACAAGTCGGTCTGAATAATTAATTAATCCCACTCCATAACTCTGAGGGGGATTATTTTTTAGGGACTGGCAACAAAAAACAGCTGGCACAGACCCGCCTCCCTCTGTAGTTGAGCAGATTGTGTGCAATTTTTACTGTTTGTTACGCTCCCCGTGCTTCTCTCTGTCACAGCCAGAACAACGTGAGAAGGAGTAACATGTCCAGGAGCTATTTAGATAAAACCTGTCAGAGCTTTTATTTTCACAATTCACACTGTGCTACTCCGTGAAGGATCATTTGTGGTAGTGTGATTATTTACAGAGTTTTATAATGCACTGATGCTATCAAACTGCCGATGAAAACTGTGGTGCACTGATTACAGATTTAACAATAAATTATAGGTAATTACTACTAATGTATTTCATGCTCATCTCTTATTCAATTCTAATCCAAAAGACAGTTCTTGGCCTAGTTTCAGTTTTATAAATAATCTACTAAATTCAAATCCAGTGTGGACATGTTCAGTGGTGCCACTAATTACAGTTCATGTTTTCAGAATATTTTTAAAGATAAATTTGATACGTGGATGGATGTGTTTCTTACCAGCATGCAGCTTCTCTTCAAAAGACATTAATTGATGGACTGGAGTCATGTCGATTATTTGTGGATTATTGTGATGTTTCTATCAGCTGTTTGGACGGCACCCATTCACTGTAGAGGATCCTTTGGTGGGCAAAAGTAATGCTAAATTTCTCCAAATCTGTTCTGATGAAGAAACAAACTCATCTACATCTTGGATGGCCTGAGGGTGAATTATTCCTTTAACCAAAAGCAGAGCAAAGACATGCACCCATATAGCAGGAGTCTAAACTCAAACTACTTGCCAGTATATATTGACTAAAATAAATAGCACTGAATATAAAATTACTATTTTTCAGTTATACAGGCAAATTATAAAGAGGCTGTGCTGTAGGTGATTCCTGCCAACTTAATCACAAGTGTGCATCACAAATCCAGTGTTGACAGACCTATTTAGAATGAAAATTATCTAGTTTTGTCATGTCTGGTGAGATGCGTGTAACGTTTTAGGCAGCCATACATGCTGTTATTGTATGTATGTACGTACAGTATGCACATATGTAATTAAAAAAATAAATAAATAAATGGAAAAAAAAATATTACCTCAATTATGGCAAGTGACCAGGTCTTTCAACACCCCAGATATACAACATTTGAGTGTTTAGAGAGAAAAGGGTTCATTCAAAGTAGGTTGTAGCAGAATAACAGAGCTCAAAGATAGCAACATGTAGACATAAACACCTGCTCAGGCGGAGGAGTGTGAGAGTTCAACACAACACCTGCTCTGTTGAAACATGAATCATCAGATGGCAGTGTGGATAGCTTGAGATGCAAAGACTCTTCTGCTTTGATAGGGTTTATCGTCACACAACATACAGATATTATTATAATATATAACACTGCAGCCCGTATATCAGTCCATCATCCAATGCTGCCTATTCCACCTCTTATGTAGGTTCACGAGGATGCTAGAACCCAAAGGAAAGGAAACATCCTGGAAGGATAGCCAGTCAGACTACATATATGCGCACAGTATAGAACAGTATAGGCTCCCAAATACAAAAAATAGATAGATAGATAGATAGACAGACAGACAGACAGACAGAATACAATATATATAGAATACAAATACAATATTCAGAAATAATGCAAAAAGCAAGAGTGCATGTAGACATTTTGTTTTCCTGTTTTCAGTAACTTTATATTGGTAATCCTTGGCAGCACAGGAGCTAATCCTTTCCTGCAATCTCATCCAATCTGGTGAACTCAGCCAGCTTTATCTTCCCTTCTTATTGTAATGATAATAATAACCAGCCACTGTCCTTTCATCTTTCTCTCCATTACTATTGTATCCTCTGCCTTTTTCAGGATCAGAAAAGCAGATGGCCTTTTTGGCTTTGCTTAATGTAATCCCACAGAAAATTCATTTTAAATACGAGCTCAAAATCTTTAAGTAGGTGGTCTTAGGTCCAGTACCACATGTTTTCAATAAAACCTTGGTCTTTCATTTGCTCCATTTACTGATAGTTAATGCAATGTCAAAATGCTGCATAAACATCTATAATACGTGGAGTTGCTCATCTGGTGCAGAATCCAATGGAAGTATACAGTACTTTTTGTAGTTTTGTAGGTTTTTTTTTTAGTTTGTTTTGTTTTTTGTTTTTTTGGGGGGGATTGAAAATTAATTAAAAACTGTAAATAAATAAATAAACAACCATCTAATTGGAATATACGGAAACCGTTCAATGGGTGTGAATGGAGAAAGATGCGTTTTGCAACAGATGGTGTAGTAATGATGTTCACCAGCAGGTGCTAACTAAACCATTCAGCCAGCCAAATCTTGACCTATTGAAACAGATCATTTTATACTAAATCCCCCTCAGAGAAATGGCCTGAAGATGCAGTTAAGCTTATTTAGTTTTCCCCAATTAATCATTTGTTTTAAGGAAGCTTTGCTTGTTTTCATCTTAAAAACCCAGAATATTTTGCTTCGTGTGAGCATGAATTAATACATTAGATCTGGCTCAGTGATTATTTTTAAGCTTCATGCTTATTCCACTGTTAATTGACTTGTCTTTTTTCAAGCTCTGGGAATGATTTCTCTTTGGAGCTTTCCAAAACCACTTCCGTCTAGTTTGTAATATCACACATCAAATTCCTCGGCATATTAAGCCCTTTTTTCTCCATTAAGGATACTCTGATATCAGTTTCATCAAGGATTTTATTGCATAAATGTATGAAAGATCTTTGCATTTGGATTCATGTATCCTGTTCTTATCTCTACCTAGAAGCCCCCTTCCTTTCCCCTGTAAGTGAGCCTTCTTTGCTGATGGAAAGGTCAGGCTTCAGCTAGGCGATGACCCGCAAGAAGAGCTTTCATTAGAAATCAATTGCTGGGACCTTTTCATGGGGAGCAGTTTAGCTCAGGACACTCATAAAATGCTCAGAGAGAGAGAGAGAGGGAGGGAGAGAGAGAGAGCGAGCTGGCCTGAGGGTATCTCAAACATGAGGCTCAAATATGAGCAAATATGTGTTTAATCTGTTCATCCCACTACTTCTGAAGTGCTAAAACACACCCACATGTACACCGTCATACACTTATACTGTAATTCTCTTCAAGCTCTCGGTGGCTTTTTAGGCTTTGGATTTTGTGTCACATTCAGCGGTGTATTTAACACCCTGTGGAGTGAGTTACAGTTTTTATGTATGTGGTAAAAAAGATTACCAGAGAAAATAATAGCAGCGTTTTAACCACACTCAACAGGATTCTATGCATTTCTTTGTCATGTGTTTATATGACTCGTCTGCCACCGAGGTAGAAGCCTCTGCACTGTATTTAAAATGTTCAAAATGTTTAAAATTTCAAATGGGAGATTGCCAGTACAAAGAAGTGGCAGATTTACATTTCCTAAACAGTGCTGTCAGAATTATTCTGTGTGTTTCTTGAAGAGAAGAGGATCATTTGTTCCATCAGCTTTACTAAATGGACCATTTGATAGGCCATAGGGCATTTGATAGGATGCCTGTTTCAACAAACACACAGAGACTAAGAAACTAAAGCCCAAATAAGATTCAGTGTATTTAATGTATAATAATGGAAATTGTGTATTATGAATAATAATAATAATAATAATAATAATAATAATAATAATAATATATTACTAATAGTACATTACTAATAATACATAATAAAAATAAATGATAATAAAACACTTTATGTTAAAATTATGATGTTATGTTAATTTATTATAAGATGTTATGAAAAAGAATAGGGAATTATCATTATGCTACATTTAAATTATTCATAAATTATTCATATAATTATTTATATAATAAAATATACTATTCATATGTGACCCTGGACCACCAGTCATAAGGGTCAATTTTTCGAAATTGCGATTTAAACACCTGAAAGCTGAATAAATAAGCTTTCCATTGATGTATGGTTTGTTAGGATAGGACAATATTTGGCTGAGATACAACTATTTGAAAATCTGGAATCTGAGG
>JAFVLL020032617.1:0-13359 GCA_021397915.2 Tor tambroides | reverse complement strand
GTCTTGATCTTAATTACCTGTCTGCATGTCCAGCAAGCTTTTAAAGAGAGCACTCATGGGCTGTTTGGTGAAGCACCTTAACTTGGGGATTGAAATTCATAGCAGAATTCCTTTGTGAGTAAATGACTGTTTAACAAGAGGAACTGGATTTGGATGGGGGGAACAGAACATTTACGTAGGGTGTGCCTGAACAGCTAAGCCCACCCCTGTTGCATAGTATTTGTACCTGGAGTGTCTCCTTGCTCAAGCAGGTGAGGTGGGTTTATTTGTTCCTTATCTACGATTCTCACATTAGTTTTGCCAGACGTTAAACATTTCAGGAAGTGGCTTTGGTGCAGTCCTCCCACCAGATGCTAACAGCTACAAACAATACCTTAAGCAAACAAGTGTAAAACAACAGTCACTCCACCTTCAATAGCATGATGCCTCCCATGATACCTTGCCCTTGGTTTCACAGACAAGGCTTAAGCCTAGTCCTAGACTAAAATGTAAGTCTGAGCTGTTTCAACTGAAATAAACTTGCACTGACTGATCTTAAGATATATCAGTGACGTTGTTTTGTCTCAAGATGCACACCAGTAATGTTTTTTCTAAGGCACGTTTATAAAAATTACTTAAATGTCCTAATTGAACTATGGCCTAATCCTGGTTTAGGCTAAGCCCTGTCTGTGAAACTGGGCCTTGGTGTACTAATGCTAGTGCGCTCTTAAAAATAAAGGTTCTCTTTTGATAGTTCATTAAAGAACATCCATGGAACAAAAGGTTCTTTGTATTGGGAAAAGGTTCTTCAGATTATTGAAATGTTTTTTACACTAAGAAACAATGGTATTTTAAGAACGGTTAACAGAAAAGATCCCAAAATGTTTTTGGACCTTTTATTTTTAAGTGTGTACTGTGCATTACAAAAAATGACATTAAATAGCTTTGCATTTATTGTCCCATACCTCATAGCCATTTAATATTGATAAATATTAGTGAAATACATATTGCTAAATGATCATTACAGCTCAAAATAAATCACTTCATGAGGGGAAGAGTTTTGAAGTTATCAGAAAGATTGCCTGTACACTTTATGTTAACATGTTAAATGTTAGGTCAGCAGTCATTTAGTTTCAGGCTGTTCCAGGTATGTTCAGTTTTGATGTGTTTTGCTTCTACAGCATTCATAATCAGATAGCAGTTATAGTCATAATTATTCTGCAATCTGAATTTCAGATTTGCATATTCTTAGAAATACAGAATATTAAGTTTTTCAGTAATGACAAAGTGTTCTGATAATGGCATTTGTTTTCTTTCATTTTTGTTTTTGATGTCTCAACTGCAAACCAGCCTTTGGGAGAAAAGGAACAAGATCTGCACTGGCTGTCAATGGTGCCAATGCAGCAGTGGCCTTCAGAACACGTGATCACAGACTTGTGATTGCATTTGAATTCAGTTTCTGATTTTGAACTGAAATACCAAACAGGATGCAGAATTGCATTTTAAATTTCAGAATAAGGAAGTAGAATTAAAAGAATGCTGTCTTGTTTAAACATTTTGAAAAAACGGTTTAAATAGATAGATCAAATCAATTAACTGTGTGGAAGAACACTTCATTTCCCAGAATGCATTATCTGTCTTGAACTTCCTTTTAGATAATTTCATTTCCTCTTCCTGTCCAGTTGCCAGCAAGACTCCTTCCCCAACATCCACTGAAGCAATCGAGGCGCTCACGTTCCTTGATACTGACAACGGCAAAACTGACCCCATCCATCGATGTGCTAACAAATGGTTTAGGTCTGATCTTTCTCAACAAATACTTCAATCCAACTATTTAAACCAATATGTCTGTATGTTGTTATGCAATCATAACATCAGCTTAGCAGCATGTTAACATGAAATTAATTGAGTTATATTCTTTACCGAATGAATTAAGGTTACTGGTACCAGGCGAACATGCTTTGAATGGAAAGTCGTGCTCATTGGGGTGTAGCCTTCCATAAATAATCAGATCGTAAAGCAGCTTCAAACCTAAATCAACACATCCCTAGTGTTTAAAATTTAATTTGAATAATTTCCATGCAAGTACGAATAAGCACCCTGTTATGAATTACCAGTGTCTCTTTTTGTTTTCATTGCTGTGAAATTAGAAGGGGAACTCCCTTCTACATCAAAACGAGAACAGTATTTTACCAGCATGTCCTCCTTCACCTAACATACCATACATCTTTTTATTTATCTTCTTATACTTTAATTTAAAGGAAAAATATACAATGTTTTTCATATATATTATACTAGATATAAATTAGAATTATTTAACTTGTGTCAAAGAAATTCTAACTGGCTCCAGATGCAGGAATAACACTTATTTCCTCTAATGGTACAGACAAGATAAGGTTAAAAATAATAGCTAAAAATAGAACATGTGAGTTGGAATTATCTTGAAATAGCTCATCAGTCCTCTGTGAAAATAATTCAGATACCTGAACAAAATGGCTTACATTCCATGAGTAAAGTCTGCATTCTGCCTTTTACCTGAAATTGTTGGTTGAGGAGCATATATGAATGTTTATTGTTTTAGAGCACAATTACTGTTGAAGTTTCATGTAGTGGCATGTAATATTTCAGAAGTATTATTTACCATTTCATAGTTCATGAAATGTCCAAGAAACTTATTCTGTATTTCTGTTCCACTGCCTGTTAAAACTGGTATTTTGTCCATAAAAGGGAAAGCTCACCCAACATAGTAAGTTCATGACTTGCGTTCATCTGAAGAACACAAATAGAAGATATTTTGAAGAATGTTGACTTCCAATGTATGTAAAAAAAAACAACAAAAAAAAAACATTGAGACATTTCTCATAAGTAATAAGGGTGAGACATGAGGGAAAGTAAATGATGACTGAATTTTAATTTTTGAGTGAACCGTCCCTTTATATTTAAAGTTCGTAATCAGTAAAAATGTTTTGAAAATAAAGATAATGCTGCCTTGTTACGGTAATCATTGTCTGAGCAGAGAGTCCAGAGGGTTTTCCCACTGTGTCTGTCCACATCCCACCTATGAAAAAGTACCTAACTTAAAGATGTCTGCAAAGTGTTGCGAAGAAAACAGATTCATCTTCCTGGCAATTGTCTTTTTCAAGAAAAAAAAAAAAAGAACAGAAAAGATAACAATGTTACTTGCATTCTATGTTTTCTTCAAACTCCAAACCACCACAAGGGCAACATGAGCTAAAAAACTTTATGCAGAAACATGGAAAGTTCTTGATTGTGAATGACTCTTGATCTTCAGTGCAGAGCAATAATTTAATCAATTACTCTCTTGTCATTATCATTCCATGGGTCCCCCTCATTTTATGAAGTGCATATGGGCGCTTGCAGGTATCTCAGGTTTCCACAGCATGATTCTCTGTTGTTCCTGGGTAAATTCGCTTTAAACAGCAGGATAGAAATTTCAAGAGTGAACACCCTGAATCTGAGAAAGAACCCAGTGACCCAAGTGACTGTGAGAACAGGTTTAGCTGATGAACTCTCTGTGGGTAAAATCTGGGTGAAGGTGGGAGAGGATTGTTGGGAAACTGTGGTGAGGGTGTATAGGGGTGGGGTCTTTGTGCTTGCATATGTGATGAGAACTTACTCAACTAAATACATGAGTGTTTTTGTTTCTTAGAAGCCACACCTGTTCATTATGAATAATAACAAGGGTTCAAATCTCACGGTCTGTCTGTTTTTTTGTTGTTTTTTAAGAATTACCATAATGTATAATAGAACTGACAATTTACAAGCAATACATAAATTGTTGACAGTTTACCATGGTTGTAAATGATTTAATTAATGTAATGGAACTTTTCTGACAAAAATTGACAGGCACTCAAGGAAACAAATCAGATATGTCAGCATTTGTTGTTTGCATGCATAGGAACAAAAACTTCCCAAACTGATTGGATTCTTTAAGTAAACTTTATTTGTTGCAGGTCTTAATGGTTAATATTGGTAGTTTGTAGTTCATAACTTTAAATGCTGTGTTCAAGTCAATGAGAAATAAGAGAAATCAGGCACATCTGAAAAAGAGAAATAAAGAGAATTGAATAATATCTGGTTCAGTATACACTGCCATAACCATTTATATATACTAACATAGTAATGTATTCATATTTAATATTTCCTAAACATTTGTCTGTAGACATTGACAGTTTTTTAAAAGGGGAAATTAAATGCAAAATTCACTTTTATGTGGTGTTTGCATATAAAAGTGTCTTAGCAGTATGTGGATGCATTCACTCCTTTTTTTAAATCCCCAAAAACCTAAACAGTCTCAATAATCAAGCCGTTTTGATTTTTATTTTGAGTATGATGTCATCCTGCACAGGCCTCACCCACGACCTCTGACGGATTGTCCCATATTAGCATATTTCCACCTTTAGTACTTGGATTTAAAAGTGAACATAAGTGAGTCTTCAATTTCCCCCGACATCAGAGCCAATTAGGATGCAGTGGATTAGTTTTGTTTTTGATGGTAATGTGAGAGGGGCAGTGAGCAGTAGCTCATTATCATTTAAAGAGACATGCACCAAAACAAATCGCTGTGAACAGAGTTGTTTTTGACAAGGAAAAAAGGATGTTGTTTTACACGACCATTGAGGAATTTTAACCAAAGTATGTTGCAGACATTTCATGAACACCCTAAAGAATCATACCAACTTGTGGAAAATGGGCATCCGATATGTTAAAATAATAGAGGTTAAAATTTGCAATAGAAGAACCATTTTTGGTTCTGCAAAGAACCGTTTAGAACAGTTCTTTTCTTAACGTGAAGAACAATTTAATAATCCGAAGAACCTTTTTCTACTATAAAGAACCTTTTGGAAAAGTGGAAAGGCTCCTTGGATGTTAAGGGTACTTCTAATGTCAGTATAGAACCTTTGTTTTTAAGAATGTATAATGGGAAAAGGTTCTTTAGATTGTTATTCTAGAAAAAAAGGTTCTTTTAAGAACTGTTAACAGAAAGTTTTTTTTTTTTTTTGTAGTGGAAGCCAACATTTTATTGCATTGCTACAAAAACACCTTTAAGAGTGTATATTATGCCAATATACAATATTATGCAATACTTTGCAAGTATCTTGTTTTAAGAATGCTTAGATATTTCAACTAAAAAGGCTGAATACTAATCAACAAAATGATTTTCACAACTGAAGTTGAATGTTTTAGGTACCAGCAAAAGTATTTTTTTTTTCCAGATAAACCTCGTTTGTTTCCATTAGAGTCTATAAAATCTGTCTGCATATTGATAGAGAGCTTGTACTCTGCCCACGCATAATTCCTTCCTCTTGTCTGTAGCCATATTACTTGAATATATATGATATATGAATATTCTTTCAGTCTCGCTCTCTAAAATAGTCCAATTACCAGCTCAGAAAAGTAATCACAAATTGAAGCACACACACCCACCTCTGCTTAATGCACAGCACTGAAGGTAAAGCTGTATAACCATGGTGGTTGGTTCTAATAGAGCACTTGTTGTCTAAATGGGCTCTCAGATAGACAAGTTCGTATTTTATGACCTCTTTGCGGCTGGTTAGTTTTAAAAGGGTAAGGACATGGAGAGTTTGACTCCAACATATCTTCCCAGAAATGGGAATAAAAAAACAACATACAGCTCCTTCCTTCCACATTGAGTAATAAACTGCTCCATTGTGATATTTCAGAGTTGATGGAAATACTGATTGATATGTTCGGGGCCACATATTCATATTCGTTCAGAGTTTTTTTGGTGATGTTGCCTCAAACATTGTTTGATCTCTGATTGCATTCTCAACAAAGGCATATGTTTTCCATACACTGACATTTCATTGAGTCCTCACACTTTTAAAAGCATGCACTGTCTATGAGTGTTAAAGGACTGGTTTGATGAGATGCACATGGAAAACAGCACACATTTTGAGGTGACCTATTTATGATTTAATGGAGTGAGTAATCAATCCAATAACAGGGTGAGCATTGTGAGGTCATGAATTACAATTTCACATCCAATTTCCTTTTTCCCCTCAGATGACATATCCTAACCAGATCAAGTCTCAAAACAGATTATTTTTCTGTAAGACCAGATTGTGAAAAAAGCCAAAAGCTATATTGCATAAACGGTATCACAATGCTTTTTTAAAAAACAAAACAAAAGTATATTTATTGATTACATTACAGATATTTACAGACCATTAACAGAAATGTATTGATTTATTTTCATTTAAAAATATAATTTAAATCAAGTTCTTCAATTATGTGTTAATAGAATTTAAAATGACTAGAAATTTTAATAGATATTTAGTTAAGAATTAAAATGTTTTCTCTGTATACAGTCTCAAGATATTACAGTGTACATTGTAACTGTTTCTCATATTAAAAAAGCACAAAAAGTTGGCGCATTTTTTTTTTTTGCAAAATTAATCAGTCTGATTGTGCCTGATGAAGAGTTTTGCTTAAACGCCTCTTATTGGTGAGAATAAATTCTTAGAGCAACAGTATGCCAACTTTTTGTGCTTTCTCATTGATTATTTTGGTTATTTTCATTACTTTTTCTACTTAATTGAGATGTGAAAAACTGATGCAAAAAAAAACCTGGAAAAAAGAGGAAAAACTGAACTATGTGTGGGCTGACTGTGGTAGGCTGGTCAGGTGACGGCATTTTAAAGTAGGCAGTGAATGTGAATGTGTGGGGTGTGGGGGGGTGGGCTGGGGGCCGACTTACAGAGCCGTGTAGGCAGGAAACCTTCCCTGCTCACACACGCTTACCATGCAGCCATGGGGGTGGAGAGATGCTATGTAGTTAAACCCAAGGCAGCCTGTGGATACAACACTTCCAGCGTGACACTCGCAGAGAACGGCAAAAGCTCAGCCTCAAACACACACACACACACACACATACACATATACACACACACACACACACACACATACATATAACAGCAGATCTCAACAGGATACTGCAGTCAGTCACAGGCACATGAACACTGGAGGAAATGGAGTGACAAGAAAAAGGAAGACACAAATCACACCGTGCCATGTGTGCAGGTAAGATTCTTTTGAAGATGAACGTAACTTTTTGAGTGAAATCAAATGACTGCAGTTGATCTACATGACTTGAAATTTCAGATGGAATGAGAGTTTCTGCAATGATGTAAAGTTCTGGCTGTCTCTCTCATGCTAAAAATGTGGTCAATTTCAACTCCTCATGAATAGAAAAGAGGCGCCTCACTGTTTGCAGTGCGCTGCAGTGAGAGTGGATCCTCTGTGCTGTGAGAAGCTGTTGACAGACTGGGATCTGTAATTGTTTTCTCTGTGCTGAAAGAGTGTCTCTGCTAGAATGGAATGCAAGAGACTGAAATGCAGCTTTGCTCTTTGTTCTCTCCGCAGTTAAATAGAGATAAATGGCGCATGTACACCTATCTGCTTCTTCCCAAAGTGCTTAAACTTGCCAGTGGGATCTCGGCTAGTGCCATTATCTGCCATATTTGTTTGTTGTATCCCATTCTGTACAAAACCAGATCAGAGCTATCATGAGAAACTTATTGTGTTGGAGCGTGTGTGTGTGTGTGTGTGTGTGTGTGTGTGGGTGGGTGGGTGGATATGTGTGTGTGTGTTTGTGCCCTGTGCATGTGCACCCAGGAGCACATGAGTGTGTGTGGGTGTTTGGATATAGGTATTTGTGTGGGAGGGTGTAGCTCTGTGTGTGGGTGACCAAGTGCGTGTGTGCACAAGTGAAGTGTGTGTATGTGAAATATTCCACACATTTGCAGAAGGCGAGGGGTGCTTGTCAAACCCGAAGCATTCCTGTGCTCTCTGAAGCGGCGCTCGATGAATGCTGCGAATTTCAGCTGAAACGTGAAAACAAAAGCCAGGGGGACATTTAAGAGGGTTTAGCTCAGACGGATCCCTGGGAATCAATCCCCCCTCGCTGCAGTGGGAAAATCCAGCGCTTGGGCTTGTATTTCAGGTTCAGCTGGAGACGGTTGCTGCCTGCCGCCGAGGGGCTTTCCCAAAATGGGGCACAACCGGGAGGGGATACAAAGAGACCCACCTGTGGTGCTGTTAGAATCGCACTGTCTGCTGGGAGCGTGAAGTGTCTTGCTGTCGTTTCCCCGCGGGGTTGGCGATATTTTTCATTTCCAGTTCGCTGATTAATGCGCCGATGTATTTAAATGGTGTGTGGTCTGAGAGGTGGTCTCATTCCGTCCTTACAAATGACAAACAAAGAGGGACGTTTCTATGGATGTGCCGCTTGCGAGTGGCTTTTATGTTCAAACTCGAGCGCAGAGAAGTATAAGATTTAGCGAGTACCGACTCACTCGTTCACTTGCATACTTCACCAGAAAAATCTCTGCAGGCTGCGTCATCTTAGCAAACCTAAGACATACAAATATCAATTTTGAATGCAATAAAACATAATTGTTAGTTCAGTATAGATTCATTTTAGATGGGTTTTAAACAGTGATAAGTACTGACATATTCGCTCTTTTTTTTTAACTCTGTACACTGACTTGATATCGATTCAGTTAGCAATAAGGCCTGATTGGTTTGAATTGATTCAATCTTTCTGAATTGATTTTCTCTCTGTGACTGAGATGCCAAACTAAAGAACTGAATTAGTTGATCTTATGTATTAATTGTTCTTCCACACGAAATGTCATATCTAAACATTTAATATCCCTTTTTGAAGATTGCTTGACCTGAAAATTCATTGAGGATGAGTAGGTTTGTCTACACTGATAATCTATAGTTCTATAGTTCACTGTCTGAATGAGGAAAGAGGTGAAAGTTCATCTGAATTCCTTTATGACATTGCATTTAGGAATTTGAGGTCCATGTACATGCACCAGGAATTTTTGTTCACTACTTTGCAGTGTGAATTTTTTATTACACATATATAGGGCAATTCATCATGCTCAGACATTTAAATGTACCTGAGAATCCAAGATCAAAGAATGTAGAAACCACATGCAACATGGTGATTTATGTTGTAGAAAATATGATAAAGAATAGTAACACGTGAACTGCATGTAACAGGAGTGGTTATTCATTACAATATGTCTGGTCTAAATAAACAAAGGCAACATGTCCTTTAGACTATAGATAAACAAATTCCAGCCACAGCTGACTGAAGTCGCAGATGATTGAAGGTACTTGTCAGGATGAGACTCAGAGAATGCATTTAGGTATTGTTTGCTATTGTCTGCATCTTAAGCCAAGCGTAACCGTATACAATACCTTGAAAAATATCTAGTTCTTAGAGCACCTCTCTGATTTTATGTCTGCATTCTCCCATATCGTAACACGCTATTCATAAACAGTAAATCAGCATCGATTCATTATCATGAGCTGCAAGTGGGGGAAAACTGTATTTGCCAGTGGATTTCACTTGATCCACAAGTGTACTTACTGCCAAATACTACAGCTGGCATAATTCTGTATACAGATTTTACTTCTCATTAACTAGAAAGGTTTTTCCAAATATTTTATAGATATACTTCAGCTGGTCAAGTGAAGCTTATTTTAAAATAATAGGTGCATTCACAGTTTGTGCCATGAGAATGGGTTCCTTTAAAACATTCAACTGTATTTTTACATTCTGATTGCTGTATATGTTATTGAACCTCTTGCGACTGTCATTTGAAGAGGTTAGTCTTGGAACTGATGAAAACATAAATGTTGCCAAGTCATTATTGATCATGATATAACTGAAGAATCAAATCATGCTATGCTCAGTGCACTAAAGAAATATCGAGTTGAAATAGTGCACATTTAATAAAATTTTTTATTATAAGGAATTTGGATGTTTCTCAACAGTTAATGGAATTTCTGTCTGTGATAAACAAGAAATATGTATTTGTAATCATTTAGCTCCAATATTTCAGTTAAGTGTTAGAAAAGCAGAATTAACCTTGTTTAGTCCCCTTTTTCAGATAGATTTCTTTTTAAATTTGCATTATTATTTGAAAGTGTATTAATCCACTTTTGAATACAGCGACTAAATTATCAGCCGTTTTGTTCTGACTCTTTGTCTGATGCTTGTGTCTTATTTGGCTGAAGCAGCTGTGAAACTGAGATTTAAAATGTTTCCATACCAGTAAAGGCTCATACTGTGCTGTGTGTGTGAGCAGGGCTGAAGAGACATGCTGCGCAGGTTATGTTTTCATATTTTTCTGTGTGCAGATGTGCTCACACTGATTAGATCGGAACAGTATATGTTAGCTACAAATGAGGTTTTTCAGAGTAAAATCATTAACATTCATAATATTTCTCTTTATTAATAATATGCCACATTTCTCAATTCAAAACAGACTGATTTATTGAAGCTTGATCTAATTCTATAAATGATGGTTTAGCGCATTCGATTCTGCTTTCCTCATTTAAAATTTAATTTGTGTGCACATTTTGTTAGCTATTTGGACATATATTAAACATGAATCCATCCATGGAATGACAGAAATGTTTTTCTTAAACCCTGTCAGAATGATCAATTGTGCAAATTTCCCCAAGTTCATCATCTGCTCATCCTTCCCTTGAGAGCCTTCTCTGAGATGTTCTCTGTGAAAGTGTGAGAGAGAATGGAAAAAACGAGACATTTCATCATATGCCAATCTGGCACTTTGGAAATTTTATGTAAATCACTGGGCACCTCCCACAGCTGTTGTATTTCCCCCATGCATCCTTTCTGCATTCGGGACAAGGATTGAAGAAGAGTGTTCATGGTCTGTTGTGAATGAGAAGATGTGGTCAGTTAGGTGAACTCCCATTGTACGTCTTTCCTGCTAGTCTTACTCTCTGGTGAAACCCCGGGTGTCTACTGTAAAAAACAATTCTGCTGTTGAGAGAGGGAGGGAAAGCAAAGGGGGAACCAGGTTGTACACAAAGCTCAGTGGTTTCCCATATCAGTCTACACCAACAAAACTGCTTAAATGAGTGAACGCATGCATATTAGCCTACTCATTTGTCAACATGTAAATTTCGGCATCTGGCATGCATTGCAATTGAAATTGTGTCTTAGGAAACTGGCTTTTTACATTTCCATTGCCACTGATTAGGTCTTAAATTCTCTTGTATCCTTTAGGATATTTTGAGTGTATTGAAGTTACAACACAATTTCTTCAGACTTCAAAAAGATTATAATGTCCAGATGAGGAACTGATTTCTGAACTACCATTCAGTATTAACTCAATTAAAAACAATAATCTTCAATGAGTAAATTTCAGAAACCACATCTGGGGAATGTAAGCTTATTACAAAGCATCTAAATACACATGAAAGGCTTGTTTCAAATCAATTTTACCAAATGTGAATCAATCAACTGAACGCCTTTAGTGTTAACTTCCTCCTCAATTGGATTAAAGTCCCTAAACTAATTTAAGAGGAAAATAAGTGATAAACACTCCTCAGTTTATGCCAATCTGGCATTTAAAAAACGTCTTAACAAAGTTCCTGATGATATAGCCTATACTCTAAAAAATAAAGGTTATTTAATGGTACTTCGTGGCACAAACTTCTTCATATCAAGAATGTTTTCACTATAAATGTTGTCGTCTGTATGGCTGTTTGGAGAACAGCTTGACATCAGATAATAGGTTCTTCAGAATAGCGTATTGGTTAATGGAATCTGTAAAACGGTGATTCCCAACCATGTCATTTAAGCAAAATTGCTAGGACTATGGAGTACCTAAGACAAAAAAAAAACAAACAAAAAAAAAACACTAGCTAGGAAAGTTACAAGTTAGTGAAAGTGCATTTAAATAGAAGCTTGCGAACAGAAGTCGCGTTTGCCTGCGCTGGTAACCATAGCAACAGCAGAGCTCGACCGCGTTCTATTTGGATTCGTAATCGGTTCATACGTCGACAAAAACAAGCAGGCTACTTTTATTATTCTGTTATATATTTACATGTCACGAGTATATGACAAAAATGTGTTGTTTAGAGAAGTAGACAATTTAAGATAACTGTAGGCCTATAAGAGGCGCGAGACGAACAGTGAAAATTACTCACAGGAAGTCCTTTAATCGCCGAAAGTCAGTGAATAATTCATACACAGTTTAAAGTACATAGATGTTGTCTACATAACCAGAATATTGTTTAAAAAACCCTTTGTGGAATTTTAAAAAGTTGTCTAGTGGCTTCGGGCTTTATTTTTTTTAAATGTACAGTTTTTTCGACATGAAGAACAACAAAATGTACTGACAAATTCCCCTTTGAATCTACTGTTGAAATCTTTATCATCTGCCTACAAATGAGAGTTATGAGGACGCAGCTGTTTTACCCCTTTCTGTTCTCAGAAACATGTAGAAAAATGATGTCACCTCAGCATAGAACTTTCGCCTTTTCTGCACAAAAGTCTATTTCTGACTTAGGAGTTTCCTCAAATCGTGTGCATATATATTATAGGCCTGCCTGCAGTGCGTTATATCCCCGTTATATCCGCGCGCGAAGGGACGGCCCCGGCAGAGGGGGATTTCTGAACTGAATGCTGGTTAGTGAAGTCAGCAGCGTTCATGTGAATGGGGCAGCAGTGGCATTTCCAAGCCATTCGGTATGTTAATGCACAACGTGAAAAGGCGGCCGGCGCAAGGAAAAGGGAAATGACAAGAAGATGAATGAAACATGCGATGATGAACATGAAGTGTTTCTGCATTCGCAAAGGAGTCGTACTTTCATTTTGTCGACCGAGCTCATTTTTCCATGCCTTTCTTTCTTTTTTTTTTTTCCCTGGACGCAGAGAAACAGATTGTCCGCTATCAGCGGTGATGGTGCGCGGAGGAAGAATGCGAGCATGCAGCGAAGTCAAACAAAAGGTGCGTCCTGTGTCTATTTTATTATATTGTGCCATAAGATTGTGTATCCTTAAGATGCACTGTTTAGCATTTGGTTCATCTTTTTTTTTCTTTCGAGTAGCATATGGCCAAACTATAGCTTCAATGCCACAAATAGGATACACATGTGATAATTAATTTTAAAAGAATATTGTTTTTGCTGCTTCCTGCATTTATGTTGCTTTGTGTCTAAAACCTCGAACTTACAATGCCGCATGCACGAAACACACACACACACACACACACACAGAGAGAGAGAATGCTGTAGCTACAGTGTGTGTGGTATCTGACAAACGCATTTTATAGAGAGCGAGAGAAAGAGAGACTGTGAAAAAGTGGTTTAATGACTTGTCATAAGCTACACAGACGTTTTATTTCTATATTTTTGTTATTTAGTGTAAGGGCCATTTGGTTGAGGGTGATGTATTCTTTTTTCCTCTTCTTGAAGTGAGGTAGGAGGGGAGGGTTTGTGAACTGAAGAAAAGGAAATTCTTGTGTGTGTTTTGGAATGCTGTTGCCCCGGGGGGACTGA
>JAFVLL020032616.1:0-14453 GCA_021397915.2 Tor tambroides | reverse complement strand
TGCGCGACTAAAATTAAAAATGCGCTGTGTAAATATGTTCTGACAGCGCATTTGCGTACCGACATGGATGACAGCTGTTAATGCACAGTTACAATTTTAGATCGACGAACTGTACTGTATAAGATTTCTATTCAAACTGAAAGCATAATCTAGGCTAGCCGCTGCCGTTTTCAAAGAAAAACTGTGACATTTCATTCACTGAAGCTCTTCCATTAGCA
The DNA here is from genome assembly GCA_021397915.2 of Tor tambroides. Lineage (NCBI taxonomy): Eukaryota > Metazoa > Chordata > Actinopteri > Cypriniformes > Cyprinidae > Tor > Tor tambroides. The sequence continues at coordinate 14,235 of JAFVLL020032616.1, read as the reverse complement.
GCGCTAAACCCAGAAGCGCACATACTTACTTTCCGGCAACCCGCCAAAATAAAAGCTCGCTGATTTTACGTTTGAAAATGATAAAAATTCAAATAATAATAATAAAAATGATAAAACTAAATAAAGTGCAATAATATTATAATTTTATTTATTAAGTTATTATTAATTTTCTTTTTTTTTATAGTTATATTTTATGGGTCACACTCCATGCCGTGGCCCGTGTGAGGACCAAACCAAATCTCCAGGTACTCATATGAGAACCAGGCTGAAAAACTTATGTGCACCCCTGTATATATATATTAGTGTTGTCAAAAGTACAGACTTCACTCAAGAGGGGAATTTTCCTACACAGTTGTTAGCATACTTCTCCATGGAACGCCACTTCTCACACTCCAGATGATTCTTTATAGATAAAATCAAGTCTAACCCTACATTGCTTTTGTAAAACAGCTGCTGACTTTAACCTTGCTGTACAGCAGTAGTGTGTGTCTGACAATATTTCTTCAGTACCGTGTGAAGTGCACATCATCACTGCCGCTTCTTGTCTTTATTCTTCTCTTTGAATTTTCGCTTGCTTTTTTTGAGGAGTTTGAGGTGTGGATCGCTGTCTTTCTCACTACAAAGGGGGGCCTGTTTGTATTTGGGCTGCCAGTTCACTGAGCGGCATTCAATACCTCTTTTATTGAGTCCTCCCTCGCTCTCTGTCTCTCCGTCGGGCTTGTTTTGCACTGAGAATCAGCCTCATATTCATCACAGAGAGAGGAAAAATACATTCTCCAGCAGGCCGCTGTTGTCGTCCGTCAGATCTCTCTTTGTTTTCTGGCTCTGATGCTGGAGGGTGTGGGTCCTCCTGGCACGGCTGTGTGTTATTTCAGCGCAGTGTCAGGTTTCATGGCCGGCACTGCCTGTCTCTGAGTTTGACGGATCTGCAGAGTTTAGGGTCCTAGCCGCTCAGGGACCAGTGTCATACATCAAAGACACACCTCTGTGAACAAACCGAGACGCGTGTCGCGTGCTTTGTGGCAAATCAGAGAAAGGCTCATTGTGATGGAGGCTGATAGTATTTGACCCTGGTGAAATAATCATACAGTACTTTCCTCTGTTCAGTACAAATGCTAATATGATGTTTGCTTACAACCACATAGTGCTGCACCTGAACTTATTCTGCACACAGTCATCCCAACTGAGAGTGACTTTGTGTCATAGAAACCTGGTGCTTCTTCAGAAGTCTGGTTGTGTGTCATAGCTCTCCTCGATAACCTGCTTTCTTTCACAGTGCTGTATGTCATTCCTCGTCCTGACCGTTTCCACCATAGCCAGCTCCTGCTGGTCAGTCACACACGTGAGCGACGTATACATGTGTGTCCCAAAACAAAGGATGCTGTCAATATTTTACAACTCTGAATTACTAAATTGTGTAACTTATTTCTTAATGACTATTCTACACTGTATTGCATTACTGTATTTACTGTACTTTACAGAGCTTGTTTGCCATTTCAGTAACTGATAACCAAATACAATGAATGTGACGTTTACTCAGATTTTGTGCTCTCCATTTAGTGCACACACAGCAGTGAGTAGTGAACACATACGCACACTTGCTCAAGGGCTCCTCGGTCATGGGTGCTGAAGGTGGAAGAGCACTGTTCATTCCTGATGGTACTGGGAATCAAACCCGCAACCTTCGGGTTACAAGTTTGATGCTCATACCATTAGGTCACAAACTGCCCCACAATGAATTCTTGATAAAAAGCGAATTCAAATGATAACCAATGTTTAAACTGTGTGTGTGTGTGTGTGTGTGTGAGAGAGAGAGAGAGAATTTGCAATTTGTGAACAGAACAGGATAGAGAAGAATGAGGAAACAATCAGTGACTGTGTGTCCATCAGACGAACCAGAGATGCATGAGAGGAAGGGAGACAGATGGAGTCAAATACATCATCTTACATACTGTAAACAGAGGCCTGGTGGAGACTGACCGATTACTGTAACCAACCCTTCATCTGAACAGATCAGTTACAGTATAGAATCAGTCATATGGTACAGTGAGATCATTTACCTTAATGTAAGTGTATTTTCTAACATGACAGCTATAGCCTGTATTACTGTAACAGCTTTAATTCCTAGCAGGACATGTGAGGATGTGCAATGACAGATCTGCTCTGATGCGGCGATCACAGATTCATCACAAAAAATAACTCCGCAAGTAACTTGCATTTTTATGTTTCAAACACAGATGGCGGTAGAGAGGCAAAAATTACGTACTGCAGCTTTAAACGACAAAGGGCCAAATTTACTAACAGCTTACAGCAGCGCAAACCTTTTTGGTGTTAAGAAACTACTGTCAGGATTGACTGATGACTTGCAGTTATGAAAAGATGTGCACACAGTTATTTTAGTGGCTGATCTTATTGCATATGCATTTGTAGGAGTTTCCCTCACTCCTCACACAGCATTCATGTGAGGAGAGGATTTAAATCAATCATGCAAGCTGATATACCAAGGTTTGTGCTAGTCAGTTTACTGGGATTTGCACCAAAAAAGGAGCAGTTAAAGGCGATTTCTGAGAAACACTGTTGATATTTGAAATCACCAAAACACATCCTTACTCAAAAGAATCACACCCTGTCTTGATAGCTTCTCCCCAAATTCACGAACATGCTGTGCATCATGAGTGGACACGCCCCTTACTGCTGATTGGCCACAATATTGTGTGTTTTGGCACTCGATCCGATCCACTTTCAACAGCGTTTCTCAGAAATCACTTACCGCACCTTCAACTCATTCTGTGTCTGTGTTGTTAGTCACAGACTTGATTATGATCGGCACTGCTCGTTTGTGACGCTGATTTGTGCCACTCTTGGTAGATTGTGTTGGTCATTATTAGGGGTGTGAATCTTTCAGTACCTCACGATTCGATTCATATCGATTTTTGGGGTCAAGATTCGATTAAAAATCGATTCACGATTTTTCGATTTTTAATCTTGATTCATGATTTTTCATCACTCATATTTTTGTGCACACTGGACATTAAATGCACCAGTATTTTGATACAAAAACACACCAGTCTATAATATGGGTGATCCTGACTCAAGAAATCAGTGTTTCCTATTAACTATTAACTTCAAAATAAATCAAAAATATTGCACACTTCCCATTAGGGATCTGCCCGTCCTTATGAAAAATAACCATGGTTTTACTACAAATAAAACCAAAAAACCATGGTTACTATAGTAAAATCATGGTAACCACAAATTAACCATGATTTTGCTACACTCACCATAGTTTAACCATGGTATTCCTAGTAAAACTGTGGTTATAAAAATGGTAATAAAAAAACAACAACAAAAAAAACATGGTTACTACACCTACATTATAGTAAACCCATGGTTAATTTTCATAATGGCGAATCCAAATAAATACTGTGTTAGGAAAGGAAATGTCATGCTACTACCCCTAAAGTGAATAAATACGAGATGGGAGGAAAAATATATTTCAATGCTTTCTCTCGCAATTCTATCATTGGGTAATTAAACTGTATATAAATTGCGGGCATCAGGGAGCCGTTATTAATATGCAGAGCATTGAAATAGATTTTGAATGCATGCTTGCTTTCTACTTTCACTTTCGAGATTCGCGACCACATGTACTCTGTGTATACTACAGAGAAGGCCTGTCACGATATTAGATTTTTCACACCATGGTTATTGTGGCCAAAAGAATTCACGATATTGATATACCGCGATATCTATAGAAACCTTGGGGAATCAGCCAAATTAATTTTTACCTTATTTAGTTTTTCTTTTTACCCAATGAACATAAGGATACTGATAAACACAGGGCACATGCATTTTCATTTCTTCTTCTTCAGGTCACAGCTGACCTGTGACTCTGGCTATCTCTGTCTTCTTTGAAGCTCCCTATGAAATAACAAGAGAGAAAATACTGTCAAGTTCAACAGTATAATGAATAAATATAAACATCAAAACTGATACTTTAACCTGTTAACTTGCTTACCTGTATTTTAAGCTCTTTAACCTATAGTTGCGCCGGCGTCAATGAAATCATGCAGTTAACGCGCTTCTAATTCAGTATTAATGTTTTCTAGAACGACTGCAGATGAGGCATTAAGTGCATGGCACTGCGACCAACTTAACATTTTACAGTTTAATGTAGCAATGTGGTCACTTAGTTTTTCTAGATTTGTTTTAATTGTGTAATAGATTTGAACAAAGAAATTAAGTGTTACGCACATGTATTGGCCATGACTTGATTGGAAATACAGTAAGACAAGTAAAGAAAACGCAGTACTTATTAAAAGAATCACCCCTTTATTTAAATATATGAACACAGGAAACCGCTGTTAACAGGTTAATGTAACGTTTCCCATTCCATGACTAGTAAAATAATGGCAACTTACTGTCTGTATAATATTGAACATGGCTGTTCTCGGAGTAGCTGCATGCGCTGCGTCTTCTTCTTTGACAGGTGTCAATGTTAAGGCATAGTACTGCCACCTGGGAGGTCAACAGGTACTGGCACTGGAGTAGGCTATTTGGGTGTCACCTGTCGTGTTATCATAAGTGTCCTGTTCATTTTAAATAATGTGGTTATCGTCAATACCGGTATATCGCGACACCCCTACTACAGAGCGGCAGTACTTACACACATTTTACAAGATTAGATGTTTGTCAGTGGTGCTCAGGATCTGCAGTTCATTCGCCATCATCCTATCAGTCATCTCTCCTTAAGGTCCTTGTACACTGAGTCTGAAATTTTCGTATGCGTTTTTTCGTATTCATCATTCTAAAGATTCCTCATGCACAGAAACCTTGCACACTGAGTCCGATGCGTATTAATTCATCCGTTGCGAAAAAATTCGCAAAACAATACAAAATGGAGTCTTCAAGCAGTGAGGATGATTTTGTTGTCCTCTCTCTTCTTAAAAAGAGAAAAAGAAAGAGGAAATATTGAGTCCATCCAATCCTGAGATATAGAGAGGTAGGAGAGTTCAGTCTCATTATTAAGGAGCTGCGGGATTATCACAAGCGATTCAGAGTTTACTTCAGGATATCGGTGAACTTTGATGCTTTTCTAGAGTTACTGGAGCCACATATGAAAAAGAAGACCATCAATTTCCATGAACTCAGTGTGAAAGACCTTTTTTTTTACAGTGGTTTGTGCTCCAAGACAAAGTTAAAGAACTTGTCAGATGCCATTCTGGATTTTAGCATTCACTTGTACGGTGGCTCTGAACTGTCAAAACACCTCTCAAAATGCTTGTTACGGATGCAAAATATGCAGAAAATCGAACCCGATCCAAATTTTTTATGACGGATGAAAGTTTCGGAGGCAGAGTGTTAAATGTGATTGACAACGTGAGGTATTTATTTTTTAACGTGCGAAAATTTCAGATGTAAATTTCAGACTCAGTGTGCAATGACCTTTACTCTGTTTATGTGGTAAGTGAAATTTTATGTACTGTAATGTAACAGGCTACCGCTAGCAAGCGGCTAACCATGTCCCTTTCGTGGCTCCATAGAACACGTTGTTCGTTTTCAGTGCCTTTCCGAATATGGATAGGGCACATCCCTACTTCACAAAAGATCAATAATGAATATAATGTTTTTTTCAAAACACTTGCCTTCACTGAAAATGGGGCAGAATTTATTTATTTTTCCTCCTTTAGTGCTGTTGCTGTTGTGTCCCAAAAAAAACCACTGTTATTATTATTATTATTATTATTATTATTATTATTATTATATTAACTAGAAGTAGGAGTGGGTGATATGGCAAAAATATCATATCACAATTTTTTTTATAAATATCACGATTCACGATTTTATCACGATTCTTTGTCATGTTGTTTTTTTTAGTTTTGCAAGTTGTTTGAGCATTACAGCCAAACTAATTTCCCTATTATAAAGACAAAGCCTTCCAAGGTAACGCAATATAAAAAGAATGGTGGATATGTAGGCCAAAGTGGGCGAAGATAAAAATCTTTGTCATTATTTTATATTTGTTATTAAAAAATGAGAACAAAGATGCACATTGCAAATACACATAATATACAAATAAAACAAACAGTGTTTTATTTTCAGGCACAATAGGTGTATTTAGCAGGAGCATTCAAGAAATTGAATGAACAAATATAAAAATAAAACTCTCTATATATTGATTCCTATTAAAGCAACTGTATTAAAGTTTTTCACTCAAGAGTAGCAAGTGATTTTTCTCTTTTTGTTTTGTTTTATTAACATTAAAGGAATAATTCACCCAAAAATAAAAAGTGTTTTATTTTTATACCATCATTTACTCACTCAAAATTTGAATGATTTTCTTTCTTCTGCTGAAAATAAATGCTATTTTGAAGAATGTGGAAAACCACAGCAACTTCCATAGTATTTTTTTCCTACTATCAAATTAAATGTGGACCAGCAACTGTTTGGTTACCCACAGTTTCAAAATATTTTCTTTTCTGTTCAGCACAAGAAAGAAATTAATGCAGGTTTGGGACAACATGTGAGTGAGTAAATAATGACAGAAATTAAATTTTAGGGTGAACTTATCCCTTTAATGACTGTCGGCAGCATGTTTAGTACTGTCCCTTTAAGACCGGCACGCATCTAATATACAGGCACGCATCCATTTTCTCTCAGCTGTTTATTTTCATTTTAGACATAACCAACCGAGTCTACACATAAACCTTGTGTGTTTTTACAGTATTAGCGCAAAAGATAACTTAGTTAGTAATCAGGCGCTGTTTAACAGGCTTTTTAGTGCGCGCGCTTCGGGTGTAGGCGCTCAGAAACAGCGCACGTCAGAACAGCACGTGAATTAAACGTTTAACTGGCAAGGCTTTAAAGCAGATGCAAATAATGTACTTTTGTGATTGTGAATAAGTGCAACGTCCCGTGAGAGTAACTCTACCGCTGAGTTAACACTGATGTGACTGTGGCGTTGTACAGTATATTGATACAGTGCCGCCAGATCTGCATCTGACAGAATATGCGCTTTAGCACGATACTACGATATTTCTTCAAAAGCAGATCGTGGAGACTTTTTTATCGTCCACGATCAAAAATCGTCATATCGCACACCCCTAACTAGAAGATTGATTTTTGAAATCTGAATCGATGCGAATCACTAGAAGACTGAAACGTGATTCATATATGAATCGATTTTTCTCCCCCACCCCTAGTCATTATGGAAAAATGATCTGTGTCTGTGTTCTTTCATTTGCTCAGTAGATCAGCAGAATTTTTATGGGATCTTAGCGCTCTATGCTCATTTAGCCTGTTTATTAAATCTGGCCCAAAATCTGCTATCTACACTAAAACTAAGAAGCAGCATAATTATTTAAATGAAAAAATGTGAAGCGTTAAATGTCACATAGGAAACTTTGGAAATGTAATTTTTCCATTAACAGTCGATGTGACAGACTCTGTGGAGGAATGGAGCGACACAATCAGACTGAAATCTGAGGGAAGCACATTGTGGACAAAAGTGCAGTTTTAGTTCGTATTTACTTTTGTCATGCCCAGAAGTGATTCAGAGAAGTTATGGTTGTGTCGTGAGTCTATGTAGCGCAATAACTGATGGTAAATGACAAGAGAAACCATCTCTCATGTGAGAACACAGAGAGGTTTCTGATACTAAATAACCCGCTACTAAAAGAGTTTGTCCTTTATTGAGTGTTCATAAGCACATTTCTATTTTCTGAATATTTCACGAGATGAATTGTTTTTTTGTTTTTTTTTTGCTTTCTGAATTTTCACTTTACTACATCACTTCTTATTATTCATTATAAATGCAACTGTTTGTTGAATATTGGTGCCATTTATCATATTGCTGTTTCCACTCAAAGCATTTCAAGCATGTTACTATGATAGTGATCCTTGTTTCATTGTATTTATAGCTGATTTAAACCGTTTCACGTACTGTCTTACTGTTGTCTTACTGTAAGTCTGAAGAATTCCTGATTTGGAAGAGAATAACAGTATCCAGCCAGTTTCAGCAGATTAGCAGAAGAATTTGACCCCAGCTGAGCTGTTGCTGTTCCATTGGCTGAAACCAAACTGACCACATTCTTCTTAGCAGGAGGCTGCGAATGCCTGCGATCGCTCTGTTAACAGGACACAAGTACTGCACATCCACGGCTGACGGTTTGAGACGCTGATTTACTGCACAGCAGCACTTAAACCCTTCCTCGTTTACTTGTTTTAGCCCCAGAATTTGCTTATTTGAAGGCTTTCATTAATATGAATCGGATTTAAACGTGTAAGAAAGAAAGAAAAAGAAGAGAGACTGAGAGAAGCTTTTAGCCTGACTCATTTGCTTTGGCACAGTGGTGAGACTTGTGATCCATTAATCTGTGTTCTTTGGAGGCGAGCGTCACTCCTCAGGCAGTTAGAATAGTTTGTAGAACACTTGTTACATTTTACACCAGCTATACAACAATAAAGACCTCAAATCATTAGTCAATCTGAAAACAACACACATGTTCATGTCCTACACTAACTTCAGTCAATCCCTGAAGATCTCTAGTTCTTGCAACTAAAAATCAACAACAAAAAAAACACTTTCTGTAACTCATAAAATCACATTCTGTTTGTTTAACCAACCCCGAGCTACCTTGGAAATAAACTAACTTTTGAATTTACAGAAATATTGTGATGTTACATATTGTTGGAGTTGTTCTTATGTATAGTCATTTGAAACCAAACACTAAAGTGACTTACAAATAAGGAATATAAAACAGTGGTTCATCCTAAGGAGTCTGTAACATGAGAAGTGCTGTAATATAAAGACTGTGCAGAAGAGTTCAGCCTAGAGTAGAGATGGGAGAAAGATATAATGGAAGTGTAGAAAATAATAGAGATGAACAATGGAGATGTACTGATAGCATGATTTACAGATACCTGTACTTTTTTGATGAAAGTTTTCCAAACACAATACAGGGAGAATAATGATTAATAATAATATTTTTTTTCAGTCAATATGAAATTAATGAAAGAACTAAGTTTCTCTTTGTAGTGTATTTTTAGGTTTGAAAAGTAAAGTAAACTTGAAAGTAAAGTAATTAGTAATCTGATTACTTTTTAAATGCAGTAATCAGTAATGTAATCAAATTACAATTGTAAAGAAGTGATTAGAAATTTGTAGTGGATTACTTTTTTTTTGTAACATACCCAACACTGGTGCAGTGTGTGGAGCTTCATTGATTATAATGGAACTTTGTGAGATCGCGATGAACTAAGATGAATGACAGATTTTAATGATTATTAACGGAGTTTGCAAATGTGATATTAATTTAATACAGCAGTTCAATAAACAAGAAGTTAATATTAAGTGACTTACATTGTCTGACTACAACATTATTGCCAGATTTTGCTCTATATTTCGTTGACGAAAATAGTTTCAAACAAAGTCACAGCTGAGCCGCTGCGTATCTCCAAACAAACACAGCGCTGTTTCTTTTATGAATGAACCTGCGTTTTTAAACGAATATAGTGAGTCAGTGATTCAATCCCCCTTTCAAAATCACTTAATGTTTCTATATTTAAAATTTTATATTTAAAACATTAATCTCAACATGAATTTATGAATTTAATTGCATTCGTGCCTCTGAGCCTCATTAAATGTCTATATACACTACTGTGCAAAAGTCTTAGGCCACTAATATTTTCCCCAACAAAAATGGTTTGAAGTCAGTTATTTCTATCTTTTGCTGTAGTGTGTCAGTAGGAAATATCAGTTTACATTTACAAACATTGATTTAGCCATTAATTGTAATAATCCAGTGAGATTTTTGAGATCTGATCTGATCATCATCAGTCTGTCTGGAATGACATGAAGAAACAGAACAAACTGAGACAGACTAAATCCAGAAGAACTGATGCTTCAAGAAACCTCCTGCAAAGCTCCTGAAAAACTATGAGCAAGTGCAGCTAGAGCAAAAGCTGCTTTAAACACAAAGATGCTCACAACAAATGATGATTTCATTTAGTTCAGAGAAGTTCATTGATCAAGAAAATCTATTTATGACGTTATATCTGACAGCATCCTCATTTTACAGCATTTTTACACGAGTGCCTAAAACTTTGAACAGTACTGTAGCTTTGCAGGAGGTTTCTTGAAGCATCAGTTCTTCTGGATTGAGTCTGTCTCAGTTTGTTCTGTTTCTTCATGTCATTCCAGACAGACTGGATGATGATCAGATCAGATCTCAAAAATCTCACTGGATTATTACAATTAATGGCTAAATCAATGTTTGTAAATGTAAACTGATATTTCCTCCTGACACACTACAGAAAGAGATAGAATAATTGATTTCAAACCCTTTTTTGTTGGTGAAAACACTTGTGGCCTGAGACTTTTGCCCAGTACTGTACCTACATGCCACTTTTGTGTTCTTCTGTGCATCTCTGTAGTGCAAATTTTGAAAAAAGCTTACACTTTTGAGCTTGATATAAAGATGACATTCTTTCAATAAAAAATGCTATTACAAAGTTTAAAAAATGCCCTTGTAAATCACTTTAAGGTCAAATATCACCTCATAATGGGAAGGCTAATTTTTTTTTATTGATCAGAATGTGCTCCTGAATTTTTGACTGTGCTCCTAAATTTTTTAAATTGGGAGCGCATGTGATTTCCTTCAGAATGCGAGACACTGACCAGTCTTTCACTTTCCACACTAATGCATGGAGCTGAAAGATATTTTTGAGCCAGAGCTAGAAATCACAGTTTATTAACTGTCCAGTACTGAATGACAAACCCCTCCAGATGAGAAAATAACCCACAGTACACACACACAAAAGAGCAGGGAGTTCAGCATCATCCATGCCCTTTATCGCAGACCACAACATGGACAGAAAGTTTGGGAATTATCTCAAGCATTTCCTCAAATAAGAGTTCTCAAGACTGTGTGACGATGTACTTTTTCTCTGCGTCATGTAACTGTGGTAAGATGGTGACTGGGAATCTCATAATTGAGCTCCAAAACATTGATGAAAACCCAGATTATCAACAGCCAACAGTGGCTGATTGTCAGACACAATAAATTAGGTAATAAGCACCACAGTATTTTTATAGCTCTCGGATTATCACATTTTGTCTGATACATTACGATATCTTTTTTTTTTGAGTATGAGTATTCTTGTACAAGAATACAACCGACTACTGCAGCAAAGCCTAATGCAAGTAATTCTGTCGTGGTTTTGCGATGTTGTGCATTAAATGTTAAAGCTTAATTATCATGTGTCATGTCATTTTTGAGTAAAAATGTGTACAAATCTGTATATAAATTTTTATAAAGTATAAGCTACGAAGGCTGTGGACAGTGATTTTGTGCCTGTCTCTGATGGTACCGTGAGGTTTGCAGGCTTGTGGAGGAGATGAAGGTCTGTAAGAGGGAGTGAAGGAATGAGGGGCCGATCCAGTGCTGGGAAGATGTTCTCTAAACACGCAGATATGCATATGAACAACTGCTAATGAAAGTCTGTGATCAGAGTCTGTGCTACAGGTGTTTATTGTGTTTGAGTTGGTTTTTAAGATGGCATTGCTTGAGGATCTTGCATTCCAGAGCAGCGTTTGTTTGCTGGGAGTCACAAAAGACTGTAACGGAAAGGTTGTACAGAAAGCAATAACATCAGGCAATTCAGAGTACTACAAAGTCTTTGGAACAAGATTAAGACAAGACAAATAATTTTTTGTGAATTAGCTGGAAATCTTTTGTGGGAAGTGAATGAGATGCAGTGTCTGCAGAAGTATTCTTGTGTTAGCTGTGTTTCGCTCTGAGCCACATCAAACTCATAGAAGTGAGCAGTGCACATGTGTTATATACTGCAGTGAGTTTTATCTGTTCAGACAAACAGCCCATCCGGATCTTGACGGGAGAGATGACAGAATCACATACAGTCACGAGTGTGAGGCAGTTCAGCTGAAACTGCCTTTGATAGGTGTGTCACAATAATTACAATGCTTAAAAACATGAAATATCAATATTGTGTTAAAACTACACATGGCTGTAGGAGTGTTACATATTTAAAATATAAAATATGGGTATTTTAAATATTTAGTTATTTTTCATACTATGGAAGTCAATGGGAACTAGCAATTGTTTGATTATCTGTATTCTTTAAAATATCTTCTTTTATGTTCAACAGAAGAAAGAAACTCATACAGGTTTGAAACAATTTGAAGGTGAGGAAATGAAAGAAGTTTCATTTTTGAGTGAACTGTCACTTTAAGCACACTATTCACATGAAACAGGGACTGTAGAATATTATGAGTTCACTCATATTAGTTTGAATGGAAGACAGCAATGTGCAATATAGCAGAATATATCCAGCCTTCCAAACGAAACAACCCAATCACCACTGGAAAAAGTGGTTGCATCACTGGATCTGGATGTTTTAGGCCTTAGACAGGGAAACACAGGATGGATGGCCATTCCATCACAGGAGAATAACAACATATTTCCATTTCTTATTTGTCACTATTACAGTTCATGGGAAGATGACAAATTTGAAATTTATTAAAAGGACAAATTTATTAATCTTAAAAATATTTTTAAAAAATGTCATCAGAATGTTGTTCTGTTTAACTGAATGGACTATGATAGAGAATTTTTTTTTCTGGCTGACATTCAGAGTCTAGTATGACTATCGGTGGCAGGGTTAGGGTTAACCTGTGACCGTGTCTTTATCTTCACCTGCTGGTGCTGCTGACTGATGATTACAGAGCGCACGCTTGCTGTTGGAAGATGGCACTCCACAGGAGAAATGACTGTTAGATAAAGGCATTCATTTGGTGGTTATCTGTGCAAAGGGTAATTGGTCATCAGCTGGTATTTTCCCCAGGTTTTAGCAAATCATTGTGCCTGGGTTCAGTATTGCTCATCCAGGAGCATTCTCAGCTGGATCAAAGTGAGCTGCAGGCACTGACACAGTCCAGTTACTCATCACACTCTGTGAGAAGAGAGACTATTCTAGTGCAGTACTTCATTCCCTCACCACAGTGGAAGTGGTTTGAGGCAAGAAACTATTATTATTATTATTTTATTGTTTTGATACCCAGCATGCTTCATTTCAGTATTACTAAACAGTTTCAGCCCTTGAATGTTGATTGGGTAAGCGGCGTTACTAGAGTACTGATAAAAGAGTCAAAAGCCCTGGGACTTTTCACTGTTTGTTCCAGACTGACTTTCAGTCTGTTGGAGCCCTGCTGAATGAATCCAGCTCCACTGGTCACCAGCGTAAAGTGTGTTTTACGCACTGGGACCATCATAACATGCTGGTGGACAATTACAGTTATAGGTACATGTAATATTTTTGCTAAATATATTGTCCCTTGAGTCCACAACTTGAACTGAGTTCTCCATATCAGTGTTCATGCTCTTACTGAAGTCAGACTCCTTAACTTCCTCTGTCCAGAGACAATCAGATGAACATTTCTGTCTCTGGGGTTGGTGTGGTAGTGGGGCAGTCTGTGTTTGTGATGAATGGGTGTATTGAGGTGGATGTAATGTGTTGTGTGGTTCAGGCATTAGTGTGGCGTCTCTCTGCTGACTGCATCCTCTCTGCTGCTGTATCAGCCCTTCTGTAAGCATTCCACACACATTATCCACCATTCCTGTCATTCATCGCTCAGTGTGTTTGTGATGACATATGCTAGCCAGTGCTTAATTTGTAAATGAATATTTGCCGGATAAAAAAGGCAATTAAAAGGTGCTGTGACCAATACTGGCCACCACAACTTCAGCTTTCCCAAAACAATGGCATCACGAATAGGCATAGTTTATAGCAGCATCATTCACCAGTTTCTGCACAGCCATATACTAACAAGTTAAAGCTGTTAATGATGTTTGCAGCATAATATCTGATCAGAAAGGTAAAAATGACAGTTATTTTCATCAGCCACGGCTCGTTAGCTCTGGCATTCTAGCCCACTTTAAATCAGACATGGAGATGAAGTAGTGCAATAAGATCACATTTACAGGGTGGCCGCTGGTCCTTAAAAATTCTTAGTGTCTTAAATAAAGTTTTCCTAATAAAAGGCCTTAAAAAGTCTTAAAATGTCTTAAATTCAGATTCGATGGATTTTCGGATCCCAATTCCACAAAAATTTCTCCAGTCTGATGGACCTGTGACTGTTTACAATCATTAGACAGACAGATCCCCCCCCCCCCCCGTAGTTACTGCATGCTACAGTTAGCTAACCAGCTTCCTAGA
>JAFVLL020032615.1:0-47921 GCA_021397915.2 Tor tambroides | reverse complement strand
AAACCTCAAATTTTTGTATAGAAGTTTTAGTCTTCAAAAAAAAAAAAAAAAAAAAAACTGTAATTAACACTGCTAATTTTTCCACATCCTCAAGGCATCACAACAGATCTTATAGAAAATTTGGGAGGGCAGTGATCATGTCTGATATTTGCCTGGGCTTTGACTTTCAAACTCCCTCAGACCTGATGCAACTGTCTGTCATGATGGGATGCCTGCAATCTCTTCTTATATTGCAATTATTTGGAAATATTTTAAACATTTAAGTGGCCTTAAGCTAAGAGTGCAGTGATGGTCAAAGTTCTAAAACAAGAGCAGTTTCATTCTTTGGCGAACCTGTTTTGCCTGTGTTCTTCATGGTGGTCCTGTTTGACGACTTGGCTTCAAAGCCATCCAAGGTGAGCTCCTGGCACTCCTGAGAGACCTGGGTGTCTAGATCTAGGATATCCACCGGAGACTGATTCCTTTCCCCGCATTCTGGATAAGCAGAGGCCCACCTTCTTGGTCCGTAAATACCTGTGAAAGAAAATAAGAATAAACAAGAAACTTTACGATTACACATTAGCAGATGCTTGATAAATTATAAGTATGTACATAGCACCATTAATTTAACCTCAACATAAACTCTGTAGTTGATATTTAATGTCCTTTTTAAAATCATTTTTCCTTCACTAGGTCATTTTAAAAGGTCCTGCGGTGTGGCAAATTACTTTTTAAAAGCTAAAATATTTCAAGCAGTCTCTCAGTTAACATGAGGCCTCTTAATAAATAAAAATAGCATGCCTAATCATTTAAACTTTAAAAAAACGAAACTGAATTTGCAGAATGCTGTTTTAGATGGAGTGCATCATGTCACACACCAGGACAGAATTAAATTATTCCTCTGTTGACTAAACATTGAGTCATCTCTGTCTAGCAGTTGAGGAAAAGTACACATTTGCAATGTAAATCTGAATTAGCAAAACACAAATGCAATGCAAACTTTTTCAGCACATAAATCCCTCTTCTCGTGATGTTGTTGAGCTATCATTTGATACTCATCAGCCATCTGTGTTGGTCTAAGACAGAGAAATATGAGCACACATGTTCTGCAAACATGCAGCGCTAAACTGATGAATGGTTTCATTACCGGTGGTGGCAGACGTATCAGAGTACATGTCATAGTGGTGTACGTAAATTGCCTTCTAATGGTTAATGCTTTGTGCATCAAATTAAGTCTCCCACACAGTATATGAATAATAATCTGTGACATGTAGAGGGTTGCGGTAAACAGCTATATGTCTGGATGGGACTCTCAGGAGCAGTAAAAGCAACTGTGTTTCTCTTTAACAATCTGTGCAAACTATCTAAGGAAAACTGTCATTTTAATCACCATTTTTCAGCTTCCTGCAAGGACAAATGTACACAGCGATATGTTATTATAATTTCTGAAGAGCAGTTATGGGGCGCCTGAAGCGAATCACTCCAATTTTGGAACCTGCTTTTCCAGAGTCAGATTAAACAGACTTTGCTATGGCAACCTGAATACTATTAATCACAAGAAGGTACGAAATTTAACTAACCACTATAATTTTATCATCAGCACTGCTCGCGCTGAGATTCTTTCCAGCCTAGATAGTCAAAAGTGGGAGGAGAGGAGAAAACCTCATGGGATTGGTTCAAAAGGTGCACGGTTGCCATCGCAACGCTATCTTGTGTACACACTGACCTCATGCCAATCAAATGCATAGTCAAAAATGGGCTTGCGTTTTGAAGCAATTTCTGAGTTATAACCAAAGTAATTTATGCCGGAGGTTCAAAGATAGCACATCAGATTTGCCCTCGGGCTTGAGGGTCTGATCGTGGTGTCAAGAATGATGTTGTCTCTAATCTTCTGTGCTAAAAGACCGTCGACTCCCAACTGAGCTCAGTCACGCTTATTTTCCCTGTCGATAGATTATATGACATCCTGATGATATTCTGAGAGACACATAAGTCTGACAGAGTTTGGCTTGTATGACTGGCGTGGGTCATTGGTGGACAGCAGAGTACAGAAACCAAACAAATCAAACATTGTCAAACAGACTTGAGTCTACAACAATACCTCTAGTAGTCCACACTTTTACTTTTTTTTTTTTTTTTTTTTACAAAATAATACAAAAAAGCAATAAGTTAATATTGAGTACCTTATATTTTATACACCAATATTGCCAGTTTCCCAGTGTTTTTTTTTGTTGTTGTTGTTTTTTTGCTCCATTAACAAAAATCAGCGCTTTTTAACTAATTGGTTCAGTGAATGATTCAATGACTCACTCACTGACAGTCACTTGTTGCTTTACTGAATGAAGTGATGCTGTAGAAGGAAGTGATTTGGTTGCCTGAATGACTCAAAGATTCCCTTATAAAGACAGTCACTTGTTGCCACCTACTGGTGTATTGATGTAACCTGCAGAAAGAGTCACTGAATCTAAAATAAAACACAATAAAACATAAATAAAATAAAATAAAATAAAATAAAAGGTAGACCGCTAATGGACCACGCAATCGAACACTGAAAACAGCCTGATATGCCCTGACCAGTTTCAACCCTTCACCTAGGTCACTGGAACAGGAACATTGAGACCACGAGAGAATGGGGGAGCTCTCTTTTCCATCTGACAGATTAAGGTCAGATCACTTTCCATTGGGACAGAAGAAGTCATGCTTCTCCTCTTTTAAGGAAAGGTTACTCCTCTTACCCAATTAATGAGGGGACAAGTAGGTCATTCCAAAGTTCTTGGCCCGCCGCTACGGTGCAGAAATCTCCTCGGAGCTCTGCTAATTGACATCAATTTTCCAGCAACGAAAAAGCAACTGGTTTTTCAGCTGTGAATATTTTTGCATTCAGACAACATGGTTGTCCAAGTCCAAAATGATGAATTGATTCTACAATCTGACGCTGTTTTTTCCCAATGTCAGAAGCCAATTAAACACATCCTGAGGGTTATCCTGGCTTTCACTGTATCTCCTCAGGGTTCTGCGTCTATGCTTTTAGTCTGGCAGCTCAGACGACAGTCAGCTACTTGTTTTTTTCCGCCCAGGCATAGAGTCTCGGTGCTAATATGATTCTTAGATTGATGCTGGATTACCCCTTTCCACCTCCCCATTGATTTCTCTTTGGGCCAGACTCCTCTATTCTGATTTGTTAAGTGCTGGCACGGTGAGCCCGAACCAGCTGTCGGTTTTTGTCCCAGCAGGGGTTGGATATCCGCACAAAGACACTTCACCTGGAATACTCAATCTCTCCTCCAGATTCAGCCCGCTTTGACATAAGCCCCCCACAGCAATGCAGGTCACCATCTTCTCTGAAATAGATTTAAAACACCTGCGCAAAGCTGAGACGAATTCCCTCCACTTTCTTATCTCCTAATTAATTAGTCATCCGGGTTCCTTTGTGAAAAGATCAAGACGGTTCTCATCCTAAGCTATCGGCCTACGGTATCTCCCGCACGCCGTCCACGTCCGTCCAACTGACAGTCCACAAATCTTCACTGAACTATTTAATCTCTCCGTGTCACAGACTAAACAATTGGCTCTTCAATTGTGACAGTGACACTACATCCACCCTGCCAGGGTGATCGTTGGATCGCTCTCTCATAAAAGTCGCTCAACATCTCCCTCGCTTCGACACTTCGTTCGTCCTTAAGGACTGTATACATAACTGACGACCGGTCACCTTAGACGATGTGGCTCACGAGCTGCGAGATGCAACAGCTTTCATCGCGTCACACTGCGAGATGTGTTGAGGGAAGGTGATAGCTGACAGTTTTGTCGTGTCTTCTCGTGTCTTGCTCTCACAAACGCAACAAATTTGCAGCAACACAGAGAGGAAACCTATCAACTCTGCTTCACAGACTCAGAAAAAAACATCAGAGGAGATATGACAAGATAATTAATGAGACTTACATGGATAGTTCCCCCCAAAATTAAAATTCTGCCATCATTTACTCACCCTTATTGTTATAATATTCATTATGCAGAAAAAAACAGCTGAAAAATTCTTCAAAATATCTTAGTTTGTGCTGCATAGACGAAAGAGAGTTTGGAAACACATGAGGGTGAGTGAAGAGTAATAGAATAGTTTTAGCCCAAGCAATTCCTTTAAAAGAATAGTATGTCATTATTTACTCTCACCTTGTTCCAAACCCATATCATTTGATTTTATTTATTCATCTATTTTTGCAGACTCTACAATGCAAGCATACTTTGACCAACTGCTGTCAAGCTCAGTTTCGGGTTAGTACTTTTTTTATTTTTATTTAGCAAGGATGCATTAAATTGATCAAATGCGAGAGGAAAGAGTTTTTTAACTTTACAAAAATATTTTAATTTCAAATAAATGCTACTCTTTTAAACTTTATATTTTCTATTCATCAAAGAATCCTGACAAATATTGAGCAGCACAACTGTTTTCAACATTGATAAAAATAAGAAATGTTTCTTGAGCACCAAATCAGCAGATTAGATCACTTTCTGAAGGATCATGTGACACTGAAGACGGAAGCAATGGCTGCTGAAAATTCAGCTTTGCTATAATAGGATTTAAGATTTTAAATATATTAAAACAAAACACATTTTTAATTGCACAGAGTCTCTTACAGCCTTGGTAAGAGACTTATTTCAAAAACATTAAAACATACCAACTCCACACGTTTGAAGTGTAGTGTATCATTAAAGTGAGGAACAGAATGAAATATTAACTTAATGAAATCTTAATTTATTAACTGAAAGAAATGCATAATCGCCTCTGAATATGCATAAGTGTGAATGACATTTGAGAGCTACGGAAGAGACTTTTATGCTGATTTTTTACTCACTCTCAGAGTAAATGAATGAATTACACTCTAACGGCTTCGTTACCTTTCACTCATTGTTGGGAATTTCTGCTGAAATACATTTCAGAGCATTTAAGGGCATGGGTATGGATCATAAGATGATATTATATGCCTTGAAGCCCTTTTGAATTTTTCATTGACACTCCAACATCAAGGCAGTGTGAGACGTGAGCGCTACATATGTGTATTTTCAAACAGTTCCCTGAGAGATGCAATTACGCTGCAATACTTTCACTCTTATTGGTGCTCCACAAGCTTAAGATTTGCCTGAATTTAAATGTGAATTTGCATCATATAAACTCATTAATATATACAGGTACACATAATCTAATTCATACAGGTGTGACTAGTCCACGCAATGCACCTCACGTAGCGAGTCATTGTGTTTGCTGACATCTTTCACCCCATCAAATGCACAAAATTCCTTTATAAAAACAGTTTTATGCAGCAATATATAAAAGTTATAGCAGAACAAACTGACTTGGATAATTACATGTTGTACGAGTCATAATCCTTTTCAGATATATTACCGTTTATCAGCCATTACACGCCTTTCTGTATATAACAGAAATATCAATAAACCAATAACAGCCTCATCTACATAAAAGACTGCTTCTGATTCCGACTTGAAGTACTTGCAATCTTGCAGCTGTGTGTTAAATCTGACTACTTTCCCAACTTCTTTCTTTCGTTCGGCCAAGAAATAACTCATCTTTTATGTCCTGCCAATTCATATAATTCACACTGCATTTTAATTAGTGTTCAGAACAATCTCACCAAACAATTTGAAAGCTCTAATTTATATCTCAGTCTTGGAATAGCAGGCTAATTAACAGAGACACTAATTGGATTAATTCTGCATGATCTGATTCCCAGAAAGAGACAGGAGGAGCGAGAATGATAATGAGAATGAAACATCATTTTTTTCCTGTCTGTCTATCTCAGGCCTGGTAATGCAAAGAGATACACAACTATATCATCATCTGATTTATTTTTAATCAAACTTTAATTGTAAACAACTAGGGATTAAAACAAGAAGTGGCTCTATGTAACTTATTTTATTGATGACAGAGGCATGCTTGGATTATTATGCTGTTTGTGTTGCCCTAAGGCCTGAATTTATGAATGAATGAAGGGATTGTGGCACTGGATAGTGTAAAAATACTAATAATGCAACACAAGGCCCTAGATGCAAATTCAAAATCAAAAACACATTTACAGATGCAAGAAAATGGAAATCCCCATCAGAATTATTTGGATTTCTTCATGTATAATCTTGCAAAAAGATATCTGATCATCATCCAAGTTTTATTTAACAAGCATCACACTAATTAAATGTTGCAAAACATTGCTCATGCGGTTGCTAAGGTATTCTGTGTGGTTGCTAGGGTAGTTACAGGCCCTAGTCAAAAAAAGTCTCTATAATATTCTAGCCTTAGCCAAGGATGATAATGCTTGCCTTAGCAAACGCCTCTAAATATCAAATCGCTGATGGAAAAAGTAAGTGCACATCTGTGATAATGGTCTCTTGAAAAGACAGTAATTGGAATTCGGGTGGGTTTGATTTGACCTGCCATATTGTAAAAAAAAAAAAAAAAAAAAAAAAAGAGGAAAAAAGTTTTGGTTGCATGCACTTTGCTCTAGCAGAAATTTCTATTCAATTTCAGAAGACATTTAGCTGTTTTTCGTAGGAGTGGGCTCCCTGTAAAGACAGGTGCAAAGGCACTCTGCTGGATCCCTAAAAAGTGACTATGAACAACAAGACGACAGCTACAACGTCTGTGTTCAGAAGTCTAACATTATAAAAACATGAAGCCACGAGTGTTGTTCCTAGGAGCAAAGAAAACTGTTGTTTTTTTTTTTTTCAGAAAGTCTCAGTCCACAGCACAAGTAATTTTCTAAATCAGTAGTTTCATCTTGTTATATATATATATATATATATATATATATATATATATATATATATATATATATATATAGGGCTGTCAGTTCAACGCATTAACTTAATTAATTAGTTATGAAAAATAACGTGATTAAAATATTTGAACGCAGTTAACCCACTGGCCCTGCCCCCATACCTGTACAGTACGTCATCTTACATTTCATACAGTTGACTGTTGACAAATATGATGCAGGGTAACAACTCCATAAATGCAGTTATGCCCTAAAATTCAAGATACTGTGGCAAAAAAAGTCCCTGTATGTCATATGATAAGCGATATCACACAAGCAGCGAGAGCTATAATCACACCTGTTCTGAATATCACAAGTTTAAATGTGATTTTATACAACAGTTCAGTAACACAATATTGTGTTTTTGCTCAGTTTTGCAGAGAAATTATTACCTTTAAACTTTAAAGCCATAGCAGAATTATTGCGTGTCTCCGAGCATCACAGCGGTGATCTGTTTCCTGAATGAATCTGCGTTTTGAACAAATCGTTTGAACCAATGATTCAAAATCCTATTCATAAAGTGAGCCCTTTACTTAATTCCTGAATGAATCAGCAGTTTAAATGAATTGAATGAATTACTCAAAAAACACATTTACCGCCACCTGCTGGCAGTTTTAGTTTCTTATTTAGAGTATCATTTTATTAAAAAAAAAAACATTTGCGATTAATGAGATTAATTGACATCATGTAATTAATTAGATTAAAAGTTTTAATGGACTGACAGCCCTAATATAAATATTATATATATATATATATATATATATATATATATATATATATATAAAAATTGATATATGTATTTGTTATTTTTAAAAATACATATGTATACCTAGTACATATATTTGGCACACATATAGACATCGTCGGCAATTGTTTTGATCTTGTTGAACATAAATCTAGCAAAAGTAAAAGACTGTATTACTCTGAATAGTATTAGACTATTACTAAAGTAGACAGTAGTCATTTTCTTCAAACTGTGCAAGATATTAAAGAATATATCATTGGCAAATTGTTTTAATCTTGTTAAGCATAAACCTAGCTAAATTTAAATAGACTCATGCTTAAAATAAGGCAAAAGAAAACATAACTGTCAATGCCTTAATGTCTTCTGCAAGTAATTTTAAAAGTAATTGTATCTTTTATGTTCAGATACTTTTTTATTGTACTGGAAAAAGAGTCTCAAGTTTGCTAATGAATACCCAGATGTACTTCTGGAACAATGTTCTATGGATAAATGAGACAAAAACTGAACTTTCTGGCACATGTTTGCAGCGTTACATAACAAAAGTAGAACAAAGAAATGAAAATCGAAATCAACTGTGAGTAAAACACGCACAGGCAAGATGATGCAAATGCTTCCAAATACGCGGTGCCACATTCAGATCTCTTTTGGAGGGAAAAACCAGGAACGCCGGCCATAAAACTGTTTTATGACTCGTGTATGTATTGAGCACCATCTGTTTGGGCTAGCTGAGTCATTTAGCTCAACATCTACCACTCTCTGTCACATTCCCTTCAGTCCGACGGGCACATGTTTGTCTCAATCCACTATCTTTGTTACCAGCTGTAATCCCATTAACCTTGCAGATAAATAACCTGACCGGCGTTGCCACGGGAACGCTGACTGTGTGGAGATTGCCTTGTCATGTCTGTTTTGTCCCCCCTGAGAATATGGGACACGCGGCGCACACTTTGGCAGCCGTCACACTTTTTGGCACAGCTCCGCTCACCAGTCGTGTTCAATCTAACCCTCTGTGGTCTGTAGACCACGCACGGTCGACAGGAAACAAACATGCGACGCTGATGCGATTGATAGTGACAGTGGAGCTGGTTGGGGTTTGGACAGGAGACCTGCGGTTATTGCCACTTTTCCAGGGTCATTGATAGCTGCAAGCGATGCGAAAAACAGGCCGGATTGGATCTGAATCTGGACAAATATAGCTACAACAAAGTTACAAATCAACGAGATGCGAATTATGCAGATTCGGTCACCGACACTAAAGCGTTATTTGCCAAAAAAGAGGCTCGTTGTTCGAAAGACTTAGAGCTTCACTGCAGGAGCGACTCATAAAACGAACAAGAAAATGATTGTTAGGCTTCAAAAAGAATTAAACATGTTAGTCGTGGGAAATGAGGAATTTGGAAAGCGTTTTTGTGTGCAGATTATAGATATGCATATTCAATGGGTGAACAGAACTAGAAGTATTAATATTCATGGAAAAATATGCTAAATGTCCTTAATTCAAAGAGAAATGAGAAGCAATAAGCAATCTGTCTTAAAGGATTAGTTAAAAAAAGGTAAAAGCTGCTATTATTTCGACATCATTTCCTCTGTGAAACATAAAAAGAAAAACTGTATTATTCTGAAAAGTATCATAAGTAGTAAATACGACTCTAAAGATGAAGGCATGTGAAATGATTCTCTCATGAACTGGACTGATCCAGTTCTCAAGTTCAACTCACTGACTCCGGTTGCAGCAAGTTTATAGGCACACAAGCCTATTTACACGAATCTCTCACATGGCTTTGGAAGACTTAAAATATAACTCATGAATTGTATTTTATGATACTTTGATGGTGCTTTCTGCATCCTTGTTGAGACTTGAAAGCCTTAGTATGAGTGAGTGACTAATACAGTTCATTAAAATTTCTCCTTTTCCACGGATGAAGGAAAGTCATGTGTGTTTGGAGCAGCATGAGTGCGAGTAATGATTCAATTGAAATGTTTGAATCAGTTTGATGGACTCTAGAAAAATCAAGAGAAGTCTAGTCATTCAAAACACAATTTATGCAGATATAATATACTCTGTATCTTAAAGAGTTAAATTACAATTGCTGTTTGGATGCAATATGACAGCTTTTGTAACCACGCCAATTTTCTTTAATTTTCTCACATTTACCTCGAAACGTCTTCAGTAATACAAAGAAAATGGAAAATGCACAATAATGCCTCTTTTCTTGTCATAATTTTTTGAAAGAGGAATATAGTTTTAACTACTCAAATCTGTTCAGTCAGAAAATTGTTAAAGCTTTGAAAGCGTTTTTCATTCCAAAAAGACTCAGAATATCACCAGCATTTAAACACAAACTGCCAAATGACATTTCATATTTGAGGCAAGTTACTCTTGAGGAAAAATCTGAAGGCCCTGCTTATAAATTACTCTTAGGGCAATAAAAAAGGAATGAATGATGCCTAAAACCCTGTGGCTTGAGGAAAGATGTATTATTACATTTCTGAGCAATCAGACTCATGATTTTTAACTAGTGGAAAGTAAACAGGTGAAAAAAAAAAAAAAACTTACACAGAGACTCTTATGACATGAACTGCACAGAAACATTAACAAAACATTGTCCTGAACCATTCACATCATTAGCATCTGATTAAAGCTTAAAGAACCTGCTTTGAATTCAGAAGCCTTTCCATATTTAAAGCTTTGTGTCTGAATCATTTTTCAAACATTGTGTAACCTTCATTAGAGTAAAAAAATGTGTAACAGGAAAATGGGTTTTGCCGCTGTTTGGTGAGATATAACTGAACTCATTAATTGATACCTTTCAGACTGAATTACACCCTTTATCTCACTGTCTCCACCCACTTCCTTTGGAATGTGTACTAGGATTAACAGTATTTTGCCCTCGATAATGAGTCTAGAACACATACGCACACCACAAACTACACCTCAAGTCCCTACAAATGACTCAAAAAAAAAATCCCTCAAAAATGAACGACCAATAAGATACATAAGAACTGAATTGCACAGTTTTTTGGAATACTTTTATTTAGCAAGGACAAGTTAAACTGATTAAAAGTAACAGTAAAGACTCTTACGTTGTTCCTAATAAATTCTGCTTGTGACATGGTTTCCACAAAAATATTAAGCAGGACAACTGTGTTCAACATTGATAATAGGGCTGGGCGATATATCTCATGCGATATGCATGCGCATCTCGTCAGTAAAGCCGGTTCCTTGATTAGCGGTAAATCCCCATCACCTGTTTTCAAATGGAGCGGCGTTTAATACACGGAGCCGTAGATCACTGAGAAGCTACGCAATATCGCGTTCATTATCGCAGATGAATCGCCTTCGATAATGAACGCGATATTGCGTAGCTTGTCAGTGAACTACAGCTCCGTGTATTAAACGCCGCTCCATTTGAAAAAAGGTGATGGGGATTTACCGCTAATCAAGGAACCGGCTTTACTGACGAGATGCGCATGCATATCGCATGAGATATATCGCCCAGCCCTAATTGATAATAATAATAATAAGCACCAAATCTGCATATTAAAATGTTTTCTGAAGGATGATATGGCACTGAAAACTGGAATAATGGCTGCTGGCAGCTTTGCCATTACAGGAATAAAACATTTTAAAATATATTAAAATAGAAAACAGTTATTTTAAATTCTAATTATATTTACTAATTTTTATCAATAAATGTCACCTTGGAGAGCATAAGAGAGTTCTTTCAAACAATATCATACAGCCCTCCAACTGTTGAACAGTACTGCAGTTTTTCTCTTGAGATGTGAGGCATATTATACATAATGCGTCTAAAAGCTTCATTTATATCAAGAATGGCATGTTCTAGAACACTAATCTTTGACCCATTCTTCTAAAGTATGTCGGCTGCGTTCCACTTGCGTGGTGAAACAGGACAAGTAAGGAAATGATAAATCAAAGGTCTATTTGCGTCTAATTAGCTGGCGGGTGGCGTTCCAGACAAAACAAGGTCCGCCTCCAGTATTATCAGCCTCCATCTTAAGGTACTTTGCTACATAAAAAAAAAGTCCTTTCCTGTTCTGAGTAGTTATATGGAGAGTTCATGTGAACTGGATGTTGTTCCACACCCTGGGAAACTTAATTTAGGAGGCTGAAAAAAAGAAACTTTGGGTTTCTTTGGTGCCAAGAAGTTTAATGCTTTGGAACATTCTGTTTTAATTTCATATACATCTCTTTACTGATTTTACAA
Organism: Tor tambroides; assembly: GCA_021397915.2. Lineage (NCBI taxonomy): Eukaryota > Metazoa > Chordata > Actinopteri > Cypriniformes > Cyprinidae > Tor > Tor tambroides. Next base: position 36,144 of record JAFVLL020032615.1, on the reverse strand, counting down.
CATAGTATTTTATGGATCTTGTGATAAAAAAAAGCCCCGTCACATAAATTCCACACAAAGCTAGGAATACTTTTTTTTTTTTTATGACAAAAAGCGTAAAAAGTATTTGGAAGTAAACAGAGGCAGTGATTTTTCAGGGCGTCTATAATAAATAATATATTCTCATGTATTCTTCTATTATTCTGGTGAGCATTTCATGAATTATGAATGGCCGAGGATATGGCTGTAGCCACGGGCGCTGTGAGAAGGATTCACACGGAAGAAAAACTACAACAAGAAACTTAACTGTGAATTAAAATTAAAAGGTCAATAATAATCTGGTATTTTCTGGAAGATAACTATCTAGCATGTAGCTGCATGTTCTACAGTCCACCCTCCAATGTGTTCATTTCCTCTCCTCCTGTTCAGACACAGAGATATGATCACTTCCATTGTATGCAGAAGCGATGTTATGGGTGGGGAGGAAAGTTTCACCAAACAAACCCCTCCTCACGCAGGGTCACGATTACAAAACGCTCGTGATGGCAGGGAGAGTAACCTTAGATTTCTCTTAGCCTGCCAGGCTGCACGTAACTCCCTAAACTCAAATGCCAATCTGAGCTTTTCTCAAGCACTTATGTGGCTACAAACAATAACACCCAAAGAAGTGAAAATATATATTTTTTTTTTACTAGTAAAACTCAGAGATCTTAAATGACACAAACTGTGTTCAGATTGCACAGAACTATGTGACATGCATCACTGAAAGCGGTGTCCTGAGAAAATGCATTTGCTTCTGTGACATTCCCAGGCTCTGTAAATAACCAGAAACAGTCAAGGGGCTTGCCTGCACTTTTTTTAGCCAATCAGAAATTCTCTATACCTGTCATTTTGCACAAAAAATGTGTTTACCTATTAATAAGCTGCATTCTCAGTTCTGCATTCAAGTTCATCTCAAATGCTAATACAGTATGTGATGAAAACAACAATGACTTGAGAAAAATGACAGGTTTGACAAATCTTTCACTTAAGGTACTGAAATGTGTTTTTAATGCTGATAATTACTATAAAAACCATAAAGTAAAAGAAGAAACTTTAAAGGTGCCATAGAATGGAAAATATAGTTGAATAATAACAGTTCTGTACATGGAAATGACATACCGTGAGCCTCAAACACCGTAGTTTCCTCCTTCTTATGTAAATCTTGTGAATACAAAAGACCACTGAAAAATAAACGAATCAGAACATAACACCGACTGTTACGTAACAGTCGGGATCACTAATAGTTACGCCCCCAACATTTGCATATTAGGGCTGTAGTACTCGAGTCTGGTCTCGAGACGTTTTTCTATCATCTCGGACTTGTCTTGGACTCGGACTTGGTCATTGGACTTGCCAAATGTTCTAGTTGGTCTCGACCGAGTCCAACTATATATGCATTTTTTTCTCTTTCAAAACAAAACCATTAATACGGCTCACTTGTTCGGAAAATGGGTAATGTAATTGGTTTAGCTCCATCTAGAACGGGCACTGCCATTGGTCGCCTGGTAAATGTGCAGCTGCGTCATATGCCTGGCTCCGAGTGTGCGCGCTGCGCGGAGGCATAAATAATTTTTATTTTGGCCACAGATACAATGTCGGCGAGTTGCATAATACAGTTTGGTTTTACAAAGTTCGTTGGAGTTTTCTCTCTCACTTTCCTTCACTTTTAAATAGCTTATAAATGCCTGTGCGCATTTTACTTTCACTTTCATTTCCGGTCAATTGCTTATCTATAACTTACAACGTCAATTTTTCTGCAATAAACATGGGACTTTTATTAACAAAACGAATAAAATACACTATTACCATGCTATAAGCCTAATATAAAATAACAAACTTACAAAATGTTTAAATGTAAAAAAAATCCTGAAAATCAGCAAACGCTGTGGAACCAAATGAATAAGAAACAGAACGAATAAGAGCAAAACGAATAAAGCCTGGAGGCATGGAATACATGTAAAATAAAATAAATAAATTACACAAAAATTGAAATAAAGTAAAAATAAGCAAACACTGTGGCTATGGCTGGGCGATTTTTCAGATTTTATCGATTAATTCGAATTTAATGTTTTGCCACAATTTTATTTTTTATAAATCGAGGAATCGCGATTTTGAATAGAAATATTACCAAACGCTAGAATTAGACACTTTGACAATAACAGTAAAGAGAAAAGAATGATCCAACCGCATGTCGGTGCACACTGCACATGCTTAACCGCTCACGTGTGATGCTCTCTAGGTGCCATTCACACAGAATGTGCTTTTGTGTTGACAAAGATGCGACGCGGGCAGTGGAATAGGAAAAAATGCAAGAAGATGGGAGTTAAACATCTTTTAATAACTAGAGCGCCGCGTTTTTAGAATGCCGTTTCATGCACGAGACGCTGCAAGAGACGCGAGCGCAACAGTCAAACGCGTCCATGTTTACATAGAAAAAACAATGGAAAAGCAGCGTAATCAAATAAAAAACCTGTGAAGAACTACTACTGTATGTCTGATATTTCATGTTTGCATCAGGGTGACAGGCTGAAAACTGCTGTTCATTGTTTTACAGAGCCTTTATAGTTAATAATAGCACTCTAGGTGTTATACCTTCAGTCATTTTGAATTTGAATTACTTGAGAATTTTTTTAAGCATTTTTCTTGTATTATTTCTGAACATATAATATGCATAAGAAAAGTTTGTACAAGATGTAGTTGTAGTTCATGCATCTTTTCTGCAAAGATATTTAGTGATTTGTTTAACATTTACATCATGATGACAACTTCATGTGTGGTGCACTTAGAATAGAATTTTCTTTAACTAGAGGGTTAATAAAGAAAAAGTTGCTTGAATCATGTTGTAGTTACATTTTCAAGTTGACTAGTTAAAATCGTACAAAATCGAGAATTGGTCAAATGTTCTGAGAAAATCAAGATTTTATTTTTTTGCCATATCACCCAGCAATAGAAACAAATAAAAAATCCTTCCAATTTTTAATTTCTTTAATTTTTCAATCTTTAATTGTCTGTTCTCTAACTGAACTAAATGAACACCTGTAATACTGTCTATATCCCCCATCCCCGGGGGATGTATATATTATATAGCACCTATATTATATGGCCTAAGGCAAACAGCAAACAAATGCATGCGCGGCCACACACAGACACACAGACCTGAAGGTGTTTATATGCTACACAGCCTTGCTTGGGAGGGTTATATTGTACTATGGTTTCTTTAGGACAGAGGTCTCGAAACTTGGTCCTGTAGGGCTGGTGTCCTGCAGAGTTCAACTCCAACCCTTATCAAACACACCTGAAACAGCTAATCTAAGCATACTAGAAACTTTCAGGCAGGTGTTTTGAGGCAAGTTGGAGCTAAACTCTGCAGGACACCGGCCTTCTAGGACTGAGTTTGGACACCCTGCTTTAGAACAAGTAACAAGTTCAAGAATGGGAACGTTGATTTTTTTTTACACTTATGTTGCTTGTTATTTGTAATATTTTCCATTGGCAGCCCAGAATGTGATTGTTACACTACAATAAAAATGCTGAAAATGTGAAGCTGCACTTCAGCTTGTGACTTTAGTGAAATTGCTAAACCTAAAGTAAATAAAATAGCCTAATTTGATCCTACAGTGTTGCTGCACATGCTTTTAGATCATTACGAATAATAATGCAAAATGATTATCTTAGAACAGAAGATATGTGGTCTCTCGTATCGCATAAATTATCAATAGTTAAGTATGTGGTTTTGAAGAAGATGCTTTTATTTTCTTTCTCTGTTTTGACTGTCTCATTTGGACTTGGACATGACTTGGACTCGAACCACTTGGACTCGGTCTTGACTCGGACTCAACAGTCCTGGTCTTGGACTTGTCTTGGATTCGACAAAGGTGGACTTGACTACAGCCCTATTGCATATACCCGCCCATGTTCTAGGCCAGCCACCAGCCGAACCATCAGAAGTTCTGCGAGGACAACAGTGAAAATGGCAGATCATGGAAATAAAAGTTATGTTCCAGGCTGTGCAGGGGATGTGAAGTGCAGGGATGGGATGGTGTCTGTATTCAGAAAGGCACGGAAAGCAAATAACGCGTTCTAATAAAATAACATGAGCCACTAAAGGGACATTAGCTCATTGCTAGCTGTAGCCTGTACATAAGATTTCACTTACCACGTAAACAGTAAGGAGAGATGACTGAGGATAATGACGAATGATTTGCAGATCCTGAGCACCACTGACAAGCATCTGATCTTGTAAAATGTGTGGTAAGTACTGCCGCTCCATAGTATAAACAGACTTCGTGCGATCGTGAATCTCGAAAGTGAAAGTAAAATGTGATCGTGCATTTGAAAACAGTTTCAGTGCCCAGCATATTAATAGCTGCTCCCTGATGCCCACATTTTATTTACAGTAAAATTACCCAATGATATAACTGCGCGAGAAAGTATTTAAATATATATTTTCCCTGTGTTTCCTTCCTGTGAGCTACTGAAATGAGCTGCACTGTGAAACAGCCAATCAGAGCAGAGCCACACTGTGAAACTGCCAATCAGAGCAGAGCTCAACAGTAATATTCATGACCCTTCCACATAAGCCAATAACAGACCGTTTCATTCTGGGGAGAAATCCTAGGGTTGTAAATGCATATGTAAAACTGTTTCTGGAGAATTTTTGCACTTACCTAAGCCACATACCTTCTATGTAGATATCAGAGAACAATTTAAAATATAGTATCAATGCATTATACGGCACCTTTAATTTGCCTTGAAGAGCTTAGACAAGGATCTTTAAACACATCGGTTTGCTTTGTTTCACAGAACTAATCGTTGTCTGGATTGCGTAGATTACGTATGTGTGGGGCGGAGCTATCAAAATAGGGGCGAGACCCTTTTGGGGTACGGGCGTGTTTGTTTTGGTGATTTCAAATATCAACATTGGCTTCCAGAAATCGCTTACTCCACCTTTAATGTTATCTAATGAGTCTGGTTCTAAATATGCTGAGATTTTGCGTATATAAACTATTGTTAAACTGAATGACATGTCTTCCACATCATGGATAAAATTTATGATAGTAATTTTTTTCTGCTCAGAAAAGAGGACAACAGGATACATTCTAATTTACAAAAAGAAAAAAAAAGAAAACTGAGTACTTCCTAAAGCCTATATACAGTATATGATATCTTCACAATTATGCATATATGATACAGCTTTCTTCAGAATCACTGCATCATTTCTACAACTGCATCTTTTCTCCAAACATTTATCCACTTCACTCCACATATAAACAGCCTGGAATACAAATCCTCTTTTGGACGCTCTACAGTACGTGCTCCTTTCTCTGAGTAACCACAGAACATCTGAGATCATTCTAAGCATCTCCTTCTGTTGCGCTATATTCCATTATGTTAAACAGATCCTATCTAATTTGAATTCTTAATAAAACTTGTTTTTCCAGCAAGGACAGGCACTTTGCCACAAAAAGCTTCGAGGATGATATAGGAGCCGGATTTCTCACACAAATTGGTTCCTGTCTTAGCGATTTATCATTGCAAATTATGAGAGCTCGTGTTGCATAACCATCTAGGTTGGCCATCTTGACCCATCAATCACAGAGGGTTGCCAGAGACACAGAAAAATGATGCTGGGGAATGTCGATCTGACTTATTTTAGCATCCAACCACAACAGGCTGTCATGGTGCTGCATGCACATAAATGACTGGGAACGACCATTAAAATCCTTAGCAGTCTCATAATCCTAAAGTTCAAATTTATGAACTATTATGAGGTTAAAAATGGAACCCAAATGACCCAGAATTCACCCTAAAATCTTGAACCGTTTGTGTAAACAAAATACGCAAACTGCTCCTGTAATAATAGCATGCTGGGACGACGAAGGCTGTCAAACACAGATACTCTCTTTTTAGCACAAAGTGAATATTTGCTCAGATATAGCGAGAGGAAAGGGGAGCGAAAGAGATAGACAGGGGAGCGAGAGAGAGAGGGAGAGGGAATGAGAGAATACTGGCAGAAGAAAATGAAAACCTGGCAAAATATGAGAGGAAAAATATGAGCAATGATGCATGCCCGCACCTCCTGGGGGAGACACTGCAGTGTGGCATATTATCTGTCCCTTTTGAAAAATATCTCCTCACACACGCACATTTTAAATAAACCATAATCAAATCTCACCTTGCAAGCTCTACAGTCATTTCCTGGGCTCCTTCCTCAGCCAAATCCACATCTAGCTGTGCATATAGAGTCCTTTTGTCCTCTTAGCTAAATCTAATTACATTTAACAACTACTTTTACATACATCTGCATTTATGAACAGAATGAAAAGAGTTTAATTATGAAGTCACTTACAAATGCAGCTGCAAAGGTGGGTCACATTATGTTGACAGGCAATTAGCGGTATGTCTTGGCAATTAAAGAGACCTGACAATTAGCACTTCGATATGTCATTTTTCTAAAGCAACACATGGTACTGAACCGAATTCCAAAAAGATCATATTGCCAGTGCCAGAATTGCAGGCGCATCTGTCACAAAAATAGCAACATTATTTGTCGTGTCACATGGGAGAGAGTAGAAAATTATAACAGCATATGCCGAGCATGGACAAATTGCATCAGCAAAATGGGGAAAAGTGGTCCAAGCTCACATGTAGAGACCATTTAGTTGCTAAACGTAAAAAAAATAAAGTTCTTAGCGGTAGTTTATGCTCATGTGGAGATTGTTTAAGTCTGATTTTTCGTAGATAATACAAAGCTTATTGGAGAATGTTTTACAGGAAATATTTCAGTTTTGCTAATAGAAAATGTCATGTTTAATTCAATGTGTTACTTGCCGTATCTTGGTAACTGTTTGTAAGACTTACCAGCAATTTCTGTGTGAAAACTGTTTCTCCACAATTTTTTTTTGTCTCAAAACAGAAAAATGGGATGGCTTTTATCTCAATTTTTGACAGCAGTGACACTAAATTGTGACTTCTGCTTAAGATTCTTGTTTTTACATGTTTCTCCTGAGAAAAAGACTCCAGCAATCTTACATTACATCTAGAGTTTCAAAAACCATATTTAATGTCAATTTCAGTTTATCAAATTCTTCTATGATTAAATGATTTTTGTCTTCAAAGGGATTTTGGTTGAAGCATCTGGGAAAAATCTGACACTCTGGCACTTTTCTCTTCATCACTTCCTGACCTTTCTATATGTTATCTCAGCAAATAAAAGTGGCAAAAGGCCAAAATTCAAAGTAAAAAAGTACAGTCTCAGAGATTACCACCGAACTTTTATGAAACCTTTATGAAAAAAATAAACCTCTATATTAAGAGCTTCACAAAGCTGAAATATATTACAGCGCTGCTACACAGAAACTGTCTTTATCCAAGGTCAACACAAAGACATATAACCTGGTGTAGGAATAAATCCTAGACAGCTGAGCAATGGCAAATGTAATAAAATATACCAAACGAATCTGTTTCCCTCAGTCTGACGCGATTAAGTTTTAAGGAAGTCAAAAGATGTGTTCAAACCTAAATGGTTGAATAACTACAGTATGATGAGTAATGTGTCACATTACATAATTACTTCTAAATTTTGGTGCTTCTAATGATGCTGAAAATGACACGCTTAACTTTTCAATAAAAAGAAACATGCATTATACACAATTGAAAACGGTAAAAGGATTGGGATTAGTAAGATTTTTGAATGTTTTTTGAAAGAAGACTGCATTTTTTTTTTATCTAAAATACTGTAAAACAGCAATATTCAGTTACAATTTTAAATAACTGTTTACTATTTTAATACATTTTAAAATCTAATTTATTTCTGTGATGCAAAGCTGAATTTTCAGCATCATTACTCCAGTCTTCAGTGTCGCATGATCCTTCAGAAATCATTCTAATATGATATAGTGCTGTAGAAGCATTTCTTATCATCAATGCTGAAAACAGGCAATTAACATTTTTATAGAAACCATGATACATATTTTATGATTCCTTGATAAACAGAAATGTCAAAAAACACAACTCATTTGAAATTTAATTTACTTTATAAAAGTCTTTTGGTCAATTTAATGCCACCTTGCTAATTAAAGTAATCATTTCTTAATAAATAAGTAAATAACTGTCCCCAAACTTTTAAACAGTTTTACCTAAAAAGTAAACTTTACAGGTCCAGGTACATCCTATACAGTGTTTTATGTTATATAGAGCTTTATATAGAGAATCACTTCTTGGAATGAAGTTCTAGAGCACAAAGCAAGAAATAGACTCTCTCCTCATCCCTCATAGAACTGGAAGCTTTTCTCCAGTGAAAGATTGTGCAATATTCTTCTCGAGATTGTTGGAAGCTGTTCTGAAGGCAAAGGCTGGATCTGCTCCTTATTAGGTTCTTCTTGAGATCAATATATTGTAAGAGGGGGTTCTGTTATTTCATCCACTCTACGATAAAGTTAGCAGGATCCTTTATAGATCATTGGCATGCACATAAACACTGCTGATTTGCATATTACACGCCTAAATTGGGAAAATTATCAACAAAGGCCTACTTATCTTGTTTCCAAACTGAATAATGTCAAGCTAGAAAATATGAGCTACAAAATAAATGTTGGATGACCATCCTTTTTCCAAGCAGAAAGCAATCTATAGCAATGGCTAATCATTACCAGTGTCTCCTGCACATTTTTGAAGCTTATTTTTCATAATCATTGCATTATCTTACTGCATATAAACGCAAAGGTGTAAATCCTGAAATAGAGTTTAGATGGGCTTTTTGGGCAATCTGTAATTGTTCCCGCACCTGTCAAGCTTTGATTTGCTTTTGCTCTGAAAATGGATTTAAAGGAGGGAAAAGGTAAAGAGGTAAAGCCTGCAGAATGCTTCTGGCACAGAAATTATTGTGAGAGCATGAAAGGTTCGAGTGCATTCTGGCTCTACTCAAAAGAAGCACAAACATACAGACTTTTAAAAAAAAAAAAAAGAAAAAAAAACGTGCAATGCTTCAAATGTCACCAAATTTTAAAAGAACACTAAAGACTCAGCTAAGAAAAGCTATTGAACTGCTTTCATGAACGTCCTAAAGATGACTTGTTGGTTAACCATTTCAATTGAGAAACTGTTAAGAAAAGCTTAACACAGAAATCATTGCAAGGCACAGATTTTGGTCCAGAAGCCTGAGAGACTTCTATGTTTTGCATTCTTTACAAATTATTCTAACAGCATAAATATTTAAGTGAAAAATCTAACTTAAAAATGTACATTAAATTTTCTCAGTCTCTTCTTGCTTTAGTATTTGAAATTAAATTATTAAAAAAATTTTTTGCTTATTTTTAGATTTTTTTTTTTTTTTTTGAGAATTTGGTCTCAGATATTTGAATCCAACTGTATTTTAAGTAATGATGAAAATTTTATATTTTAGCAGTAAAACAATGGTTTAAACAACATAAGATGCATTTTGTGCTCAACCTGTGACAATAAAGAACTTTTAATAAACACCATGGTTCTTTGGTACTGAAATATCATGTGCAATAGTATTTACACAATACTCCAAAGTATTTCAAAGAATACAATGGTACATGTCCAAAAATAGTATTGCATTAGCACCATGTCCAAAAACCATGACAGTACCATTTGTACAGTATTTTCTCTTCCAAAGCTAACTAAAACTTTATTGTAAAAACAACACTGGTTGCTGCAGGCAGAGAGCCATAAAATGAAATATTTCCTTCTGTAACATTTATAATGCTCTTTAATATAGTTCATAAAACTACTTGAGAATTGGAAACAGAAAAAGCTTTGATGCCCAGAACAGTTCCGTAAATCCAGACTGTGCTCTCTTTAGTCCACAGAACCACATCAGCTATGGCTTCAAACCACCTGACACTAGCAGGGGGTTTAACTTGACAGTGAACATACAACACAGTACTCTGACACGGACAAGCTGCAAAACAATGAAATTGAATCAAAAAGAGACAAAAATGACAGTTAAAGTGTCTGGTGAGAAAATAAATCCTTTGTAAGAGGGGAAAAAATGTGCGAAAGACAAGCAAAATGCACAAGCAAGAACAGCAGACAGCTATTGCTTGTGAACTGAATCATAAACCCTTCATGCTGACTAGCCTCATTAATGCTTTCAGAGAAACTGCTGTGGAACCACAGCTATACCTGAGAAACAACAACATCTGTTCAAACCACTCGAAGAAATCATGGAAACTCGTACAAGGTCTACAGAAAGTCTAACGTTTCACAGGCTACTTATGTTGAGTCTCAGATGCTTCTCTTAAAATCCGTTAGAGGAAAAAATGAAGGAGGTATTGACAGCAGCTCAGATAATTTGAGCTCATATTGAGATCTCTGACTTTTCTTCTATAGACTTTTAGTATCTTGTGAGGTTGGTTCACAATTGAATTAATAGCCTATTAAATTCCAATTCAATTTCTGCAACAACAAACACGATGCAGAATTGCAACTTGAATTTGAATGCAAGGAATGAATTGAAAAGAACAAAATAACAGAACCAGAAAAATCAAGAAATGCAAAATTTGTCAAGATGAATGTCAAGATCATGTTTTTTAGAAAGTTCTGAAAAAGTTTTAAAAGCCTTGAAAGTTAGTTAAACAACAGAATGATAGACAGAACGATAGATAGAACAAAATATAGAATGATATAATATATTATATACGGATAGATGGATAGATGGATGGATAGATTCTTCAATTCTGAATTTTCCACAATTCTGGTTTCTTGGCAAATCTTGTAGCTGCATGTGAGACTACTGTGTTTTTATTCTCATGAGAAAAAAAATAGAAACACGAGAGAAAGAAACATGATACTTTAAGAAATATCTCCATTCACGTTCCACTCAAACACAAACCAGATATTGAGACATTAAAGGGATCATTTGGAGTTTTCTATCCTACAGGGAGATATGAAAAGCAACCACAAAAAATCAGAATCTCAGAAAACAGTATCTTTTGACATAGATCATTGGATCATGGAAACGACATTTGGAAAACGCTGCATCGTCTATTAGAGCGGACACACACTGAGGGAGAAAGCCTCGCAGGGCTTATCGCACGACTTCACATGGTAAATACACATATATGGCTGCCAGCAAGTCAAAAGAAAGGAAAAAGCACCATTTAAAGATCATTCCATGCTAGAGGGCTGCTGGAACCACGGGCATAAATGTTCCTCATCCCTCTAAGCACCGACACAAGTCAGAATGCTGGCAAAGAACAAGCCGGCACTGGTCTGTCAGAGCCTCAGAGCTGATGAAGCGAACAGTTCAGATGCCCAGAGGAACGAGAGAAGAAAAAAGTCTGAAATAAAAAGACAAAAGAACAGCTGGAAATACGAGGGGGGGAGAAAGAGAGTTTGAAATGAGATAAGAGCAGCTGCTGTTCACGATTATTGACCGTATGTCCACCAGAGGCCATTGATTGATTCATTTTCATAACTCTCAATAAGTACAAAATAAGAACTATCCAGCAATCACTCGCAGATTCTGCTGAGTCAGAGGAGTTATAGATTATGCAAAAAATTCTCTTTTCGAGACAAAGCTTTCAGTATTTTCAATTGATTTTGCCCAGTGGCTCCATAGTGGTCTTTTCCTGCTGCAAAACATGTAAAACTAATAGACCAAACCCACCTGCCGCTTTTCAAAAGGAAATATACTCATTAAATTTCCCAATAGGGTTGATTCCCCACAGACACACAGGCTTATGCTGAGTAAACATTGTTGCTATTGCTTACTGATGCTGTGCACACATTTTCATTGTCTATTGGTCGAGGAGAGAGTGACTCACCTGAATACGCCCAATAGGGTTCCCCAGACGCCCTCCGCTCTCTTTGAGCGGCTGAGCTCCCACGACGCTCTGTTTCCACATGAGAAGCTGTTGGAGATAAATCAGATGACACTATAATGACTTTCCATTAGCGGTCAAAGCAAAACATGATCAATATTGCAATATGGTCCACCTTAGAAAATACTCTGCCTATAATGCAACTCCTAATGCTTTTACCTCCATTGCTAGAACTGCATACATGCCGTGTCTCTTGACAAAGTAATCAAAAGTAATAATAACACTAATAATAACGCTCAAAGAGTACTCAGCGGGGCCTCCAAACCTGTGAAAAACCTGGCACTTTGCTCCTCTCATTAGAAACACTCACACCAGCTCAAGTTCCGGTCGCCATAATTACTAAAGAACAGCATGATTTGTAATTCTGAAAGAATAGTGGGAGGTCATGCTTAACAAACAGAAAGTTTCTTTTTGATCATCAGGCTTCTTTTACTCTCACTTGTCAAGTCTGAGCTCAAGAATTGATCGACTAAGAAATTGAACCAACAGAGCAGAAATATTAGTTTCTACCAACAAAAATAGTTTCTACATTTAAAATTCACATGCATGAGGGCTTATAGTACAGAGCTTTGGAAAAGTACAATTTGCCTTTTACTTTAATGAAGTGAGTGAAATGAAATAAGTCACATTTTAAATCACATTAACATCGGACATGTGACATGACAACCAGAAAGTGTTTAAATACTTTTTGTCTTCATTCTTAACAGTCTACACAAAAGTTTATACTAAATTAATAGGTTTATTCGGCAAGGACACAATAAAGTGACAGTTAAGATATTCGCATAGTTACAAAAACTAATTAAATTCTATTGTTAATATGCTGTTCTTTAAAAAAAATTAGCCTATTTGGCTGTACTTTTCAACAATAGATAGAACGATAGAATGATAGAGAGATAGAACGATAGATAAATTACCAACCCTGAACTTCTGAGTGATAGTTTCAAAAAAGCTATTTTGTTAATCCATTTCCTTGACAAATATGCTTATACTATAATTCTTTAAAATAAATAACACTTTCTTTAAAATTCTGTTACAAAATATATTTTATACACACCATTTCATACACACATTATTTAAGCATTCATGCATTAATACTAAAAACATTTTTGGGCCACTGCACAGGATATGACAGTTTAAATATTTCAAAGCACAGAAGTTCAAAGCGTAAAATTTAACAGCCTGATATTAAATTTTATAACACTTTGTCATTGCAAATATTGGTCTTTATGAATAACCGCTTAGCTCTGGATGACAGCATCTGTCAAATGAGTTAAATAACAACAGACCATTCTGATTTTTTAAAATCAATGGCAGCTTTTCATCTTTTGTGGCAAATATATACTTACACAGGCTGTTAAACATTTCAGTGCTTTCACTTGGAGAATGTAGGACCGTATTATTAATTTGGTCTAATATTTGAGATCACTGTACTGCTGAAAGATGAATGATTTTTTAGCAGACTTTTAAACAACTTTCCTTGCAGTATTTTTCCCAAACCATTCATCCATCTGTGCCAACCTCCAATATAGGCCAGCGCTATACAGAGCTCTTTATATGGTTGACTAGTGCACCTTTATTCGGTTCTCAGCTACTGAACTCTGTAGCCGCTTCAAAGTGATTATTCGGCTCTTTGTGGCTTCTTTCATAAGTCTCCTTCTGCATGCAGGCTTTTGAGGGACAGTCTTTTCTAAGCAGAAGCTGGATAGCTGACTTTGTGATAACTGAACAAAAAGTGCTCTCTGGGGCATCTAATCGACATGGAGATACAGGGACATTTTTTCTCATTTATGCCTTTGTTTAACTTTAACTTTGTCTGAATAGTCTTTAGTCTTCATTTTCACAGCTGTCTTACAAATTCACACCCCGAGCAATGACTGCTTAACTGAAAACGCAGTAGTTATTTTAATGATGCACAGGTCATTAGGGCTATTCTTTTTCACCAGAGTAAAATCAGCTGTAACAAGGATAAATAATTGTAAATGCAACATAATCCTAAATAATATTTAAAATGTAAATCTGTATACAGTACACACACACACATACATACACATATATACATATACATATACATATATATATATATATATATATATATACACACTGCTCAAAAAAACTAAAGGAACACTTTGAAAACACATCAGATCTCAATGGGGAAAAACATCATGCTGGATATCTATACTGATATGGACTGGGAAATGTGTTAGGAATGAAAGGATGCCACATCGTTTGATGGAAATTAAAATTATCAACCTACAGAGGGCCGAATTCAAAGACACCCCGAAAATCAAAGTTAGTCCATAGCCAAAATGGCTAGTCCATTTTGCTGAAATTTCATTGCAGCAACTCAAAATAGTACTCAGTAGTTTGTATGGACCCCACGTGCTTGTGTGCATGCCTGTCAACATCGGTGCATGCTCCTAATGAGACGACGGAGTCTGGGGTATTTTCTCCCAGATCTGGACCCAGGGCATCACTGAGCTCCTGGACAGTCTAAGGTGCAATCTGGCGCCGTCAGATGGACCGAAACATAATGTCCCAGAGGTGTTCTATTGGATTTAGGTTAGGCGAGCGTGGTAGCCATTCAATGGTATCAATTCCTTTATCCTCCAGGAACTGCCTGCATACTCTTGCCACATGAGGCCACCAGGAGCAACCCAGGACCCACTGCACCAGCGTAGGGTCTGACAATGGGTCCAAGGATTTCATCCCGATACCTAATGTCAGTCAGGGTGCCATTGTCTAGCCTGTAGAGGTTTGTGCGTCCCTCCGTGGATATGCCTCCCCAGACCACCACTGACCCACCACCAAACCGGTCATGCTAAACGATGTTACAGGCAGCATAACATTCTCCACGGCTTCTCCAGACCCTTTCACTTCTGTCACATGTGCTCAGGGTGAACCTGCTCTCATCTGTGAAAAGCACAGGGTGCCAGTGGCGGACCTACCAATTCTGGTGTTCAATGGCAAATGCCAATCAAGCTCCACGATGCCGGGCAGCGAGCACAGGGCCCACTAGAGGACGTCGGACCCTCAAGCCACCCTCGAGAAGTCTGTTTCTGATTGTTTGGTCAGAGACATTCACACCAGTGGCCTGCTGGAGGTCATTTTGTAAGGCTCTGGCAGTGCTCATCCTGTTCCTCCTTGCACAAAGGAGCAGATATCGGTCCTGCTGATGGGTTAATGAAAGTCTATGCCCCTGTCCAGCTCTCCTAGAGTAACTGCCTGCCTCCTGGAATCTCCCCCATGCTCTTGAGACTGTTCTGGGAGAAACAGCAAACCTATTGATGTGCCATCCTGGAGGAGTTGGACTGCCTGTGCAACCTCTATAGAGTCAGGTATCGCCTCATGCTACCAGTAGTGATACTGACCCTAGCCAAACGCAAAACTAGTGAAAAACAGTCAGAAAAGATGAGTATAGGGATAAAAATGTCAGTGGCCTCCAGCTTTAAAACCATTCCTGTTTTGGGGGTCGTCTTATTGTTGCCCATAGTGCACCTGTTATTAATTTCATTAACACCAAAGCAGCTGAAACTGATTAACAACCCCCTCTTGCTACTTAACTGACCAGATCAATATCCCAGAATTTTAACTGACTTGATGCTATACTCTGATTAAAAAGTGTTCCTTTAATTTTTTTTGAGCAGTGTATATGGGTAGTTGACGTATCAACGTGTCCTATGGTGTGACAGCAAAAATGTAAAAAAAAAAAAAATTTTAATTAAAATAAACTAACATTGAAGATAAACCTCTCTCATGCTGTTTGTAACTCTAAGAATGAAGATACATTTTTATCAAGTTATTTGTAGTTTGTTTTTTTTCTACATTTTTTGTATGTCACACCATAGGACACAGTCCAATTTTTATTTGTCAACTACCCATATATATATATATATATATATATATATATATATATATATGCATATGGGTCATTCTGTATCAACTCATCCAGAGGAAAATGGCAGCATCATTATGTTATTTTTACACAAAGATGGGTCTATTAGCAAAATCTGTTGACTTTAGCAATACTTGCTGCATTATAGGACAATGGTGGCAGTTCAAAAATGGGAAAATGGGTGTTTTTACCAGACTTTGAATGCCTGTAACTCAAGAAATATTAAAGATATCTTAATATCCTTTTAGATTCCGATTCTTAACAACTTTTTCCTTTGGTATCTTCATTTTTAATGTCCTACAGCGTTCATTTCCAGAGATATTGGGATTCCATTGTGGCTCCATGAGTAAATTGTTAAATACATTCTCAGTGGTCAAAAACCAAGAGAATTGCAAACAGCTAATATTTTTTTCCATTTAAAGAGTAATGTCTGAAGAACAAATAATGTCAAAACAAGAATTCTTGTTTCCTCAAAACAATACCTGTCCAAGTGACATAAATATTCTTGTTCCAATGTTTGCATGCCTATAACTCAAGAAGTATTAAAGACATCTTGACATCCTTTTAAATTCTGATTCTTAACAAACTTTTCTTCTCCAGTCTTCATTTTTAAGGCCCTATATGGTTCACTTTCAGAAATATGGGAATCTCAATGCGGCTCCCAGTCCAAATTGTTGAATTTTGCTCATTTTCTAAGGTCGAATACCAAAAGTGGTCAGCTACGCCTTTAACGGTGCACAAGTTCCTATAAATTCAAAACGGATCACATTACTCAATAAATTATGGAAATGCAAGAAGATTGATATGTAACTTACTGTAAAAAAACTGAAAAGTAATATACACATTTTTACTTCTTAAGATGAAACATGAGCAGAGTTCACCGTACCAGGGACTGCTGGGGATGACGGGATGGAATCAAAAGTATTGAAGTGTATGCTTCCTGGTGTGTATCAGAAAGATGCATGCTGGGGTGTGTAGGATAGAATTTCTCCTCCAGACATATTAATATTTCAAGCAGCAGTACCCTAAAAGTACACGTTTTCTCAGCTGTGTCTGGTATACCCTGCTATTCTCCCGTTGGCTTTGTAAAGACCCTGTTTATCTTGCTTTGTGTGTTTCAAAGCTTCCTGCTGAGAGACCCCTATGTCTATTCAAGACAATTAGAGAAACTCTTAACAACACTTTTCATGCTCAGCTTTAGAAAGCTGTGTTTTTCCTGCATTTTTGAACCATATTGCAGATCATATGTCAGGGAGAGACTAGTGGTCTAATGCATTTATAAGTATATCAAGTAATGGTTCACTGCATAAAAAATGAGAGGAAATATACATGAAATTGTGCAGTTATTGCATTAAGGAGTTATAACAGTCTTGATTTTAAGACAATGTCTGTACTTGTGTCAATGTAACCTAATGTAGTCAATTTAATTTACTTGTAATGAATTAAACCGTATACGAAATTAAATTGTATTTTGAATAAAACTTATTTAACAAAATTTAATTTAAATTTTATAAAAACGAAGCACATTTTACTTAAGCTGTGCTGCCCACTTCATCAAGCAAACTGTGCATATTTTTTTCACATTATCATATATTTAGAAAGCTACCATCTTACATGGCTGCATTCGAATGGAGTTTTTTTTTTGTATGTACAAAAAATATTTATACATGACAGGTGAAATAAATTTTGAATCAAAGCAAAGTCATCCATGTCTAAAAATATAAATCATACAAGCATCAAAATAAGAAGTATCTTCTACTCACCAAAAATCCTGTAAAACAAACAGTAATATTGTGAAACTGTATTACAATTTAAAATAATCTGAATTTTGAAAAGCCATTATCCAGTCTTCACTGTCACATAGTCCTTCAGAAATTATTTTAATATGCTTATTTGGTGCTCAAGAAGCATTTCTTAATATGCTTAATATGTTCATGAAAACTGTGAAGCTTGTTTTTTTCAGGATTCTTTGATGAAAAGATAATGTAACAATTTTGTAACAACGTAAAAGTTTTTAAAGCAAAGCATGCCATTTTTGATCTATTTAATGCATCTTTATTGAATACAAGTGTTAATTTCTTTCAAAAAAAAAATTGAATGGTAGTCTATGTTCACATTTAAAAAGTGTTCACCAGTGATTCAACATCCTGAGACATCTTTGCTTTGACAATTTTTTTTTTTTTTTTTTACCTGTCATCTAGAAATCTGGCACCAAGGTGAGTACATGATAAAATGTTCATTTTCAAGTGAACTACAGCTTTAACAAACCATTCCCTGATGTATAGTGCAACACATCACGTGCACGAATGTTGTGAGCACTTAAACAGAGCACCTTGTCAGGCAGTCATCAGATCTCAAAACCGAAGTGCAATTCCTCATTTTATCTCACTTCAAAGTGTCTTAAAGTGACTCAGTCTCCGGGGGTGCAGACACCCTGGTGCTGCTACTCTTGCATAAACAGATTTTCCAATCCTTCGCTGCGCTCTTGCCCTCACTTGCATCATTACTTTGGAGATTAATTAGTGGCTGCACTAAGTCGATTCCCTCCATTGCAGCAATTACGTCCACTCTTATTGGTTAGTAAGCAATTAGAACTGCTCTCATTGGTTAGCGACCTGTCTGGGTCTGTTTATTGTTTATTCCCTGATGGACAGCAACAGACTACGTAGAACGCTGTACTAGCATGGCAGACAATTAGCATCTGTGAAAGCTATCAGAAAGCATTCAAAGGTTATGAATGGGGTTCGCTAGCCTGTAATGATTTTCCTATCGCTTGTTACAAAGGGTAAACATTAGGTTCCGACCTAAAATAAAGGACTCGATACCTCGGTGCTTACGCAAGGCTTGTTTGAAGTCTTCTCCCATGGGCTTTTAAAACAGTAGCTACCAGCCGGCAGGCGCCACATCAGCAAACCAGTCCTCTGAGGGAATATGTTTGCATGTCTGCCGTTTGACGCGGTAAGGAGATCAGGAATAAAGTAAATGAAGGATGGCTTGCTAAAGGTGAGCTGTGCGTGTGTGTGTGTGTGTGTGTGTGTGTGTGTGTGTGTGTGTGCTTGTAGCTGGCTTGTTGTTATGAGGCAGGAGGGATACAAGAGACAGGCAATATGTGCGCTGGCAGATTGTGATGCCAGGTGCATTTACGCAGTTCAGTGCAGCTAAACATGACATTAAAGAGGAACTGCTGCCTCTGAACTCACAAACATCAACATAACGGGAAACCTGGGCAACCTACACACGGGTAAACACGTATACGCAAGGACACGCAGGTGTTGGCAGATGTTAAGTGTCCTCTAACACACAATTATACAACTATCTGTTACATCTACCATGTTTAACAATGTCGTTTACAGATGAACTAACATGCTTAACTATAAGTTTTAGATTTTATGAAGAAAACTCGCTATGTAGTTTCTAAGGTGTGTAAAAAGTTGTTTACTGGAAAAGGTCAAAAAGGCCCAACCGCAAGTGTCTAAGATATTCTGATCATTAAATGCACCTCGAATCCCCTTCAATGCAAGTTTTTTTGTTTGCCAAGCAAAACTCAGAAAAATAACAGAACACTTCTTTTCTACAAGATGCATAATATGAGATATTACCATTGTCTTTGTCACAAACAGTGTAATGTATGCCATCTAAAATATTGGGGTCAATACCATTTTTTGTCTCATTTGCTACTGCATTTATTTGACCAAAAAAATATATAGTAAAATTAGTAATATTGTGAAATATTTTTACTATTTAAAATAACTGGTTTCTGTTTAAATACATTTTAAAATGTAATTTATTCCTGTGATGCAAAGCTGAATTTTCAGCAGCCAATTCTTTAGTCTCTCATGATCCTTTAGAAATCAGGATTTTGTGATGCATAGAAAGTTAAAAGGATTTATTTGAAATAGAAATTATTTGTACCATTATAAATGTCTTTACTGTTACTTCTGATCATTTTAATGCATCCTTACTGAACAAAAAGTAGTAATTATAAAAAAAAAACTGAACCCAAATTTTGAACAGTATCGTATATGCAAATTTTGAACAGTAGGGTGTATAATACTGTACTAATAAAAAAGTACAAATAATAGTGAACCACTAATAATTTACTGATGAACTTGACAGGGCATACAGAATTTATCTGTGAAACAAAATATCCTCATTATAGAGGACAAAATCAATTAAAATAATAAGTTAGTTTTGGTCATTTGTGCCACAAACCGCATATAAATATAACAATATAAATCTACTGTTACCATGCTCACATAAGCTTCTCAGCGGACTTCTCGGCATAATACATAAACAACCCATGCTCCCACTAGGTGTGCTGAAAATAGACCGTCACACTTTAACATGAGAACTCAGAGGTTTAATTAAGCCGAAACACCCACTATGGCCCTTTTTTGACAAATAAACATGGTTAAAATAAAGACACGCTAAAATGCTGATGCTGTCGTGACACGGTTCTCATCAACCATAATGTTTTGCGATGGCTAAGTGATAATTCATGTCAAGAATTTTTTTAATCAGGCTGTGCAGTTTTGAATAGCTGCTATAATAACCACAGCAAAACATGCAACCTTTACAGCACCCAAATGGAAACAAACTGTTCACATGAATTAGAATCAAACAGAGACGCAAGGGTTTGTTTATCATTGCTGATCAAATTCTGTTTCCAGAATTTCACTTGTATAATATAAAAATGGGTTGTGTCATTTGTTCATAAGTTTAGAATTACATAAAGTGGGCTATATAATTGATGTGTTTTAAAGGAATAGTTCATCTAAAAATTAAAATTTGCTGAAAATTTACTCACCCTCAGGTCATCCAAGATGAGTTTGTTTCTTAATCAGAACAGATTTGGAGAAATTTATCACCACATCACTTGCTCACCAATGGATCCTCTGCAGTGAATGGGTGCCGTCGGAATAAGAGTCCAAACAGATCAATATCAATAAACATCACAATAATACACAAGTAACCCAGTCCATCAATTCACATCTCATGAAGTGAAAAATTGTGTTTGTAAGAAACTATTCCATCAAAACATTTGTAACTTTTGGCCAAAATACCAGTCCATAATGCATAATAACGCTTCCTCCAGTGAAAAAGTCCATCATCATTGTCCTCTCACATCAAAATTCACCAACATAACAGAACTGCTTTGAATTGTTTTTGCTAGTAAACCGTGCTAGATCTGTGCATATTTCTATCCTGATTCAGATAATATGACTTTTTCACTGGACAAAGCAATATTATGAATAGAAGACTTGTATTTTAGCTGAAAGCAATGGTTTAAAGATTAAAAACAACACAGCTTTTCACTTCACAAAATGTTAACTGATGGACTGGAGTCATATGGATTACTTGTGGATTATTGTGATGTTTTTAACAGCTGATTAAACTCTGACGGCACCCATTCACTGCATTCACTCATCTATTTATGAGCAAGTGATGTAATGCAAATTTCTCTTCCAATGAAGAAACAAACTCATCTACATCTTGGATGGCCTGAGAGCAAGTAAATTTTCAGCAAATTTAATTTTTTTGGTGAACTATTCCTTCGAAACACATCAATTTATAATGGACTTTCTGTGCAAACAATCATGTGCTTTCAGGTGCAATCAATTTTAAGAGGCTTTAAAAGGGTGAAAAAGGAAAAATGAATGCACTAATGAAAGCATGATAGAAATACTGCGCTCTAAACAACATATGCATGCACGGATGGACAGGCAAAGAGTAAATAAACAAGAGCGGGCTGCATTTCAGGGTCCAGGCACGTCCTAATTCAACACGCAGGTCACAGCAGGTGAGTCTATCAGCCGAACTACTCAACTTCCTTAACAATACCTCTCTTTGTCGACCTTTACTGAAAGCTCTAAATCCGTGGCACAAACATCCTTAAATGGCACAGCGGACATTTACACTGTGTTCCAAAGCAAGTCCTCAAAGGGCAAACATGGCACGCACAGACCTAGAAGCGGAAAAGGTCAGGAAAGCATAATGGATGCACGGCTCCTCCCTCCTACCTAAAGCACCTGACGTGCACGGAGATATAAACGCGAGCGATAAACCTCCGTCGGTGGTTTGGTTAGTGCAGACAATCCTTTGATAAATGATTCGGCATGTGAGTGATTTTTCTGTGTGTCCACAAAGAAATATAATCTACTTTCGTTACAGAGGCTTTTCAAAGGAAGAATCGAGAGCCGACCATGAAGCTCTCTTGAGTTATATTTAACTGGGCCTCTGTTTCCCGCTCCGGCTTCATAATCTGTTTTTGCGGTTAGTGTTTACATTTGCCTGTTGACCCAGTGGAGATCGTCTAAAAAAAGATGTCAGGTTAAAGAGCTGACCCGAGATTATGTGTCATTGTGTGTGAAACCAGCTTACAAACTGTGAAATCGCTAAAATGGAAAGATCCTAATTACTAAAGCTTTTTCAAACTGTGGTTGAAAGCTTTAGCGGGTGTAGAAGTTGCATCAGCGACATCTACAATGTGCATATTTCTTATAATTAGACTACTCTGTTCCTATCACTGGACACTGTCATCATTAAACAAAAGTACAATAAAAACTAGGTTTTAGAACAAAAAGTAACAGTAAAGAGGTGCTTGCGCATGCAAAACTTATTTAAAAAAATAAGAAACCTTGCTACGTGTACTGCATTAAGCTTGCAAGTAGCACTTGCATATTGCTTTTTTGTTGTTTTTGATTGCTTCCATTGTCCTCATTTGTAAGTCACTTTGGATAAAAGCGTCTGCTAAATGACTAAATGTAAATGTAAAACTTCACCACAGTGTCTGACAACTTTTACTCTATTTGCTAATCAATTGCTAAGATGTTCCGAATGGTTTCTAGGGTGTTGCTAGGTGTTCAGACTGATTGCTAGATTTTGGCGTATTGCTTCAAAATCAAAAGAGTCTGCTCCAAAGACTGTATGATATTGTGGTCCCTAGATATGGCTAAAGGCCCTCTGTCTATGTAAGTCTATGGGGGGTTTACCTGCATTTCTGTCTGCCAGAAAAAAAAAAAATCAATCCAAATTTAAGAGAGTGAAAAACATTGAAAACATCTTGGAGAAGAATATAATAATTATGCAAAGTCAATGCAAATACAGAGTTCTGAGAGGTTTCTATAGGACTGATAAGGAATTACAATTGGTTGCTAGGCAGTTTCCGATTACCAACTGATTACCAAAGTTCTAAGCAATAATAAAATAAATAAAAATTATAGGCCTACAGTATGCAAATCCACTGGTAAGGGATTCTCAGTGGTTTCAAGGAAGTTAGTGGTTTCTAGGCTATTATGACTGGTTGCTAGGTTGTTCCTAAGGTGTTGCTAGGTGGTTACTAGAGAGTTTATAATCACCCCAATTCAAAAGAGCTCAAACCTAAGTCTATATGATATTCTGATTACCAAGATTTGGCTGAATGCCTTGTGTCAGTGTTATATATATATATATATATATTTATTTATTTATTTATTTATTTTATTTATTTATTTTTTTTTGCCAGCAGTTTTGTAAAAATTAAGGAAAGTGAAATACACACTGAAAATATGAGTGAAAAATATCATATGTATAGGTCACTGCACACCGAGTACGAAATTTTCATCCGAAATTTTCGCACTTTAAACAACAAATACAACCTCACGTTGTGTCAATCACGTTTGTATATTGCCTCCGAAACTTTCGTCTGTCAAAAAAAAATTCGGATCAGGTTCGATTTTCTGCATTTTCGCATCCGTAGCATGCATTTTGATAGGAAAGGATGGGGAATACGAAAAAACAGAAAAATGCATGCGAAAATTTCGGACCCAGTGTGCAATGACCTTAAAGGGGACCTATTATCACTTTTATAAGGTGTTTGAACACAGTTGTGTGGCTGTAGTGTGTGAAAACGTCAAGCCTATAATGGTAAAAATCCACACACTCATTTATTTATAATCTAATAAAATCATAAACAGTCTCTCAGGACGAGCTGTTTCAGATTCTCCCTCTCTGCACGTCACTGAGGGGAACAAGTCCCGCCCATTAGTGACGCTGCCCTATCAGCAGAGACACAGCCCTGAGTGAGAAGCTCCGCCTCCGCCATTAACGTTACTGATTACTGTAGCTGCTGGAGATATACAATGTCAGTGCCAAAGAGGCTTTGCAAGTGTTGTGTTTTGGGATGCACTAACGAACATAGAAGTCTCCATAATCTCCCCTCATCTGAGCAGTTGAGGACACTGTGGTTAAGCTTCATTGTCTAAGGAAATGTCCCTGAAAAAAATCGGTAAAGTCCCCAATACGTGTAGGGATCAATACCAACGCTTCGTGCGCGAACGTCAGCTCCAGACAAAGTAAGTTTCACGCGTTTGTTTTCTAAATTGCCTTTTTGAAAGAGCTTCTTGGCACTCTGTAAGGCTAATGATGCTAAAGCTACCATTGTCTCTGTGTGTTTTCACTGGTGCTGTCTTCATGAATGATCGTGAATAGGAATGTGGTAGTTAAAAGTTGCAGATGTGAGTCGATCGCTTGAGTTTGTTGAGCTCATAATCAGGAGTGGGTCTTATAAAGTTTGTGATAGCATGCCATGCACCATGAGACCAGCTATGTTGTTATTTTTAATCGCGCTGTGCTCCCTGTCTGTGCAATTCATAAACGCAAATTTATTATGCACAGTACAATCAGATGACTGACTTTGAAACGGAGTATGTTTTCTGTAAAGATAACAGGCTTGTACTAATCATGGAATGTTTATTTGCCAAGGCTAGCACTGCTAATGCCGGAGCGTGAGCTCTTAAAGCTCCGCCCTCTTCTCCGGGAGCAACAGCTCACTCGCATTTAAAGCAACAAACTCAAAATCAGAGCGTTTTGGCTCACACCCTAAAAATGGCAATTTTAGCAAGCTATAAAAAATTATCTGTCGGGTATTTTGAGCTAAAACTTCACATACACACTCTGGGGACATCAGAGACTTATTTTACATCTTGTAAAAAGGAGCATAATAGGTCCCCTTTAAGTCTATAGTAGTGTTTTACTTGTTTGTTTGTCAGCCAGATGAAAAACATAAATTTGATCACTTATAAATACAATAATAGCACATCTGTTCTCAATCAAAAGCATGTGATTTGAGTTGCCAAATAGCAACACAAAAAGAGAAGAGGGGAATGGCTTCCTCTGCCTCAGCATTTACAGAGATGGCCTATTGTAACTTAATCACTAACATCTCACATGTAAGTACTAAACATTTATTCTCATTCATTCAATCAATGAGGATAAATCAATGCCCAAAAGGAAGAAAAGATCCTATCTATAGTATTAAAGCAAAAGGCAGGGGACAAGGTTGACCCACACCATGAGTCCGGAGTCAAAGCAAGCCAGCCTACATTGTGTTTGCAAACCACTGACATCCTGGCTTTATCCTGTATTTATGGAACAAGTGATGGCCTATTGTTTCATTGTTTAGTAAGAAGACTGACCTATTTTAAACAGCAATACAGTACGACTTCCTGCATGGAAAAGCCAATGTTTAAACAGCCGCCGCGGACCGAGAAAGCTTCGTTTTATAGAGTCCTCCATTGGGTTCCGCTGGAGTATTACGTGATCATTCATGAATATAATGAAAATGGCAAAGTAGACTGCATAATGTAAAATTCCATTGAGGCTATTAAGAGCAGAGAATGCCTTAACATCTACCCGGTGTGAGAGATAATTACGGTGTAATTAAGATCCCCATGGACGGAGTCTCTTAGACCAGTAGCCATCACTAAAGCTGCCAATGCTAACACTAAGGACTTACCAGTTATAGTAGCTGAATGCTCTGCTGACTGAGTCTATCAAAAGCTTGGGCAAATCCATTAGCTGGATTAATCATAT
This sequence comes from Tor tambroides, assembly GCA_021397915.2. NCBI lineage: Eukaryota > Metazoa > Chordata > Actinopteri > Cypriniformes > Cyprinidae > Tor > Tor tambroides. The sequence continues at coordinate 10,530 of JAFVLL020032615.1, read as the reverse complement.
GTTATAGGTTTGAGGAAAGGCCAAACACATTTTCGCTATTAATTATCAAGCAACTGGATGAGAGTGTAACAACCTTTAGAAGGACAATCATAATCACAGAACCATAAAGGCTCTGAAAATCCACTGATCTCAGTTTTTAATCTGAGTTCAAAAGGTTACTTTGAATTTTTCTTATGAATATCTCAAATGTTTTACTTTCATGTACAAATTGAAATGATTTTTCTTACTAAAAAAGCAACATTGTAGACTCTTACCATTCAAAAAAGAAAATTCTGTCATTTACTCACCCTCAAGTTGTATCTTGAGTAAGTACCTGTATGAATTTCTTTCTTTGGCTGAACACTAATGGAGATATTGTGAAGAATGAGGGTACCCAAACAGATTCAATTTGATTTTTTCCATACTATGGAAGTCAATGGGCACCAACAACTGTCTGGGTATCCACATTTCTCAAAATCTCTTGTTTTATGAGAAAATTCTGAGCAAATGATGATAGAAGTTTTTTTGGGTGAACTATTCCTTCAATAATGTACACTGCAGGCCTCTCTTTCGCCGCCTGTGGTTAAAACATATAATTTGAAGTTAATTACAGAGATTTACACAAAACATTCAAGGACAAAATGACGTAAACTTGAAATTTTCCGCAAAATAGGCCTGAGTGGTCAAAATATAAATCATTTGTTTACTTAGTAAAACAGGTTAAGGTAAGAACACTTATTTCATGTACTTGCTCAATGCAATTTTGGGTTCAATTTTACCCAGGAAAATCTTCTGTAGCTCACATTTAACTAATTTATCTAACTACACAATTAGAAAAAATTACACAATATTAAAATGACCAAAACAGTGATCTAGTGTCAGACTCGCATAATTTTCTCATTCTTTCCCATTGTCTGTTCTCTATAAATAGACAGAAATCACAAAAAAAGTAAAAAATTAATTAATTAATTGCTCTGAGAAAACACAGGTTAAGTATTTTGTTTGTTCTGCCATTTTTAAACTTGTTATTTGTGGTTTGTTGCTTTTACAAAAAATGTCAATAGAGAAATGTCAATAGAATATCAATGTGATGCTTGCTGAGACTGAATGTGTGTTTATCCCCTTAGAGAAGCTGTAATCTTGTAATTTGTTTTCTAAACTCTCTTAATCAAATTTAAAGGCTACCCAACAAGTGGCTCTTAAATCGCATGATGTGCCTGATCTAAATAATCATTAACTGTGAAAAAAAAACAAAGGGTGGACTGCTTATATACCCTTTTTTGCCCCATTTTTCACTTCATGGCTTTTATTTTTTACGTGGATGTTAACAGGTAGGACACTTGGAGCAAAGTGTGTGTGTCTCTCTCTCTGTGTGTGTGTGTGTGTGTGTGTGTGTGTGCGCACATGTCCATCCACCTCAGCACTATCTGTAATACATCTGAGAGAAGGAAATTACCACTTCTCTGAGCATTTTGAATGGACTTGCAACAAGTCGAGGGGTGCGATAACTCTCTCGTACTTCTATATCTCAACAGTATTAAGGTCAGGAAAGAGAGTGAGTGAGAAGAAAAAAAGAAGGACAAAGTGACTGTGTGAGAGAGAGCGAGAAAAATATCCACTCCAAGGCTTCAGAAGCTGTCAGGCTATTAAGGGCACAAATCAATCATTATATTAAGATAATATAACCTCTCTCTTAAAATAACATATAATTAGTAAAATCATTTGTGAGAGGCTACATGAACTGACATCCAATTACTGCCATCGGATTGTTATCTCTGGATATTTCAGGGCTTATAAAACATAGCTATTAACTCATAGCCGCATATCGCTTTAATATGTCTGCACAGAACTGAATCTACATGTAATTATTTTCTATACAAGTATCATGCACATAAAAGATACATTGGAGACCGCCTTCCAGCTAAGCAGCTCACTCATGTGCAACAGTATCATCAAAGGCGCCTGTGAACCAGCAGAACCAAACAGTCTTTCATTTCAAACATCCTAAGCCTTTTTTAACGTGGTTCACAGTGTCATTGGTGTGGGTGATTGGGCAGTCGGCTTGGAATCGATATGAGGATGCGGCAGGTCAAGGCCCTTCATCAACCACACAGGAGATCCAAAGCTCAGCATGTGGCAATTGGAAACATATGATAAAAGACTCATAGAGAGCTTGTGGCTAAAGAATCTCTGACCCGATCCCTGCCCTCCAGTTGTGTGCTGCTGCACCTCAATAAAAATGTAAATACCTCATCTGCTCTGGGCGACTACTCACTCAGCTGCTAAAGAAGTCAAGAAAAAGTCTCAAATAGGGAGCTGGCTACACAATTTCACATTTCCTCTTCTTTTAAAGCACTAATTAAAATAAAGTTTGCAATATTGCTGTGGATAACTGAATACCGAAGATACTTCATGAGAAAGGGCAGGACATCTTCAAAAACGCAATACTGCAATCATTAAAAAGTCGTGTCTTCAAGACTACACTGATTTATGCACTGGAAGATTCTGATTTTCAGAAAATGAGACTGAAGGACTCGCCGCCATGATACTAAGGTGCTTTTTAAGTGTTGCTATGCCATTGCTAAGGTGTCCTGGGTGGTTGCTAGGTGGCCACTTATTAGTAGAACTAAAAAGAGCTACCTGCAAGCCTCTATGATATTCTGGTCACTAGAGTTCCCATTTCAGTGCAAGATGAAGGGATTTTATGATCCACCAGGTGAAAATCGTCTAATAGCTTATAAATGCGATCACACATAATTAGCACTTCAACTACCTACACAATTGGAGTATCTTTCAATGGTGCAGAGCAAGTTATGTTAATATTTTTAAAACCTACAGTAAATATGTCAATAAGAGTATATTCTAATATTTTTCAAATTTACAATATATTTAAAAAATAAATAAATAAATCACACAAATAAGTATGGATGCACAATACAGTACTGTTCAAAAGTTTGGGGTCGGTAAGATTTTTTTAATGTTTCTGAAAGTCTCTTATTCTCACCAAGGCTGTGATTATTTAAATTTAAAATAACTGTTTTTTACTGTCACTTTTGAATAATTTAATGCATCCTTGCTGAATAGAAGTATTAAATTCTGAAACAGAAGTATAAATATTTTCTGAAAAATAAATTATTAAAATAACAATAAATAATTTTTTAATAAAATCAATTAATTAGAGATGCGTTTGATTACTAAAATTTAATGAAACCATTAAAATGGAATCCAGAAAATTAAAGGAAAATACAGAATTTGGGTAAGAAAAAAAAAAAAACTGAATTGGAGAAAAAAAAAAAAAAACATTTCATAGGGCCTTAAAAATGTAATTATTGCTAAACTAACAAATTGCTGTTGACTTGTGTGAATTTCATGATTTCAATTAATTAGACATGCTTGTGATTAATAATAACTTAATGAGTCCAAACTTTGTAAATTGATACTGTTATATTTAATATTCATCTACTTATCTGCAAAAATGTATATTGTCCATTCCTACAAGTAAGTTGAATATATCATGTAGAATTGTTTGGATTTTAATGCCAGATGTCATGGTCATGATCAAACAGAAATAAATGACAAAAATGACTATGCAAAATAAAGCCTGAGATGGGAGGAGACGTCCCTCCTGAATCTTCTCCCTGCTGACGAAGCTGAAACAAGCACACACACATCTCAGAATCCTAGAATAAGACACAACAGGATGCAGAATCATTCCATATCCTCATCTTAAGGCGTCTCGTCAAATCATCACTGCTTTATACTTGAAATACAAACAGTTGGGGCGAAATGCCACTGTTTTATTAGCATAACAAGCCATATCTGAGTCTAAAAGGCGTGTTACAACAGGAGTGATCTTCTAGGGAGCTAAAACCTTAAACAACTCTATTAAAGCACTTGCCCACAGTCAAACTCCAATCCTTTTTAAAAAAGACTGTAAAATGCACACTAAAACGAGCAAGTGACATATGTAAAAGTCACACCCATCTGTGGATATGAAATATGGATCTGGATCACTGCTTCCCATTATTTTTAATGCTTCCTGCGTATTGATTTTTTACTCTCTGCTTTCAATTAAATGCTTTACAGGCTCTTTGTATGCAGGTCAGGATTTTGGTGATGGGTGGATAAGAATGGCAGAGGAGTAGAGGGCTTCTTTTCTGATTTTATTGCGCCGACTGCCTTTCAATCACACAGGAAAGGACTCCTCATTAGGGGAGAGTGGGAGTGAGGCAACAGAGACTGAAGGGCAAGGTAGAGCATTAAAAATCCAGTGTCTTTTGACAAGAGGCCCTTGATGGATACTGGTGTCAAGCAGAAGCTTCCTGTGGTGTCGGCCAGAGGAGATGATAGACACTCCCCACAGGGCTGGGAGATCTTTGACCTTCTTTTGCAAGCACGAAAGAACACACAAATGAAAAGTTTAAACTATGCATTTGATAGAAGTTTAAAGACAGCTACAAATGCACAGGAGCGGGTAGTAGCTCGAGGGTGCGCATTAAATTTGACACAAAACCTGCTAGGATGTGAACTGGGGCTTGTGATTGACTGTGGACAGGTCCAGTAATACTGTGAAATATTATCTTTTAAAATTTCATTATTACCCCAGTCTTCTTCAGTGTCACATGATCCTTCAGAAATCATTCTAATATGCTAATTTGCTGCTTAAACATGATTGGAGATCTATTATTAATAGTGGTTATTATTATCAATAATGCCAAATTTTTGTGGAAAGCATGATACATTTTTTCAAGATTTCTTGATCAATAGAAAGTAAAAAAAAAAAAAGCATTTATTTGAAATAAACTGAAATATAAATGTTTTGTAAAATTATAAATGTCTTTACAGTCACTTTTGATCAACTGAATGCATGCTTTATCTTACATAACCCAAACGTTTGATTGGTAGTGTATCACAAAAATATTAAGCAACCAAAAAAAAAATCATTATTAATAATAAAGAAGAAATGTTTCTTGATCAGCAGATCAGCATATTAAAATGATTTCTGAAGGATCATGTGACACTGAAAACTGGAGTAATGGCTGCTGAAAATTCAGCTTTGCACCACAGGAATAAATTACATTTTAAATTTTAATAATATTCATCAAATAATAATAAATATATCAAACAAATACAGCCTTGGCGAGCATAAGAGACATCTTTAAAAAACAAAAAACTTCATAATTATTTCAATCGTTCGACCAGGAGTTTATGTTTTAATCTGCCACATATATTTGGTCTCCACAATGTAAGCAAATTCAGAGCCACACAAACAATATATAATTCAAATGGAATTCCGAAACAAAAAGAATGATATAATCGGAAGTCCCAGCCCTTCCTGAACCAAATAATGAAGTGCCCTTTCATTTCCGAGAAGCTCGGGGGAAGACAATGGGGAACGGTCTTGGGTCAGAAAGTTCTATCATTGAATGCCGATGCCCAGTGGCCAGCCTGGCTTCAATAAGAATAAAACATCTGTTCTGATTTTGATGTCAAATGTAACCTCTCCCCATAAACCATTACGCAAGCTGATGTAACAGGCTGTTACCATTAGAAGTTATCTAAACTTGCAGTTTAACCATTGTCCTACATACAGACCATCTCAGCTCACTGTCAGCTATAGAAATATGATACCGCTAATAGAAATACAGGGACGGGATCTGTGACAGTGTACAAAAGCGAGTGTCTGTACTCAAATAAAAGCTAATGAGGGCTGGGACAGGAAAAGGAAACACCGAGTTGCGATGTCCGCCATGTTCCGTTCATCTGCTCAGGCTATTATCTATGAGTAATAAAGGCCTGACACATTTCCAAGCTTATATTTCTATTAATTTCAGTGCCGCCTCGGCAGTGGCGAAAAGGTCTGGTTTGTTCAATTTGTTATCATGTTCCACATTTCCAGCCAGACTTATTGCTTGGATTTTTTTTAACCATGCTCATTAAGCTCACATGATGTCAAGAGTGTTCATGAGCCACAGTCTAAAAGGGAAATTTGGCATATGTGAAGCTTAAAGAGAACTGCTATGTCTTGGCTGTAATTGCTGACATGATTCATAATGATTCTGTACAACGGTAATGTGATGATAATGATAATGATAATGCACACAATTAAAGTCATATTCTCAAATCACATGACCAGACGTGGTTAGGAATGAGAATATAAGCACATATTAATGGGCACCAAATGCGATACTGGTCAACCACTAATAAGAACATTCAATTTGGTGGGTGGGTACGGCCATAGTTAGGAAAACCCATGGTAATTAAACCAGATTTACACTAAATATGACAGTTATGTTTGATCAAAGGGTCCATAAGATGGTTTAGCTGGTCTTCCCATCTGGTCAAGATGTTCTTTTGGCTGGTATTTTTCAGACGGTCAAGCTGGCAGCTAAATACCAGCTTGGCCAGGCTGGGAGACCAGCTTAAACCATGTAAGACCAGCAAACCAACTTATGCTTTTTTCATCACTCTTAAAAATATCCAACCAATGGAAATGAAGAACTTAAGGGCAACAAATAAACTGAATTAAATTTAAGGCAGCAATTAAACTGAAGCAAATCTAAGTGGTACCAAATTTCAAATCACAGAAATTACTGTGACATGGATGGAAAATAAAGATGCTTTTTATAACAATGAAAACCTTTTACAGTACATCTGCTCACAAGCTGGAGGAACATCTTAAAATTAATTTCATATGCGCAAATGATAAGAGAAGCATTTCTGAATGTGAATCTCGCAGCCTGATAGGAGCCATAAATTAAAAAGTAAAAATTTAATTAAAACTCCATTTTAAAAATCTAAATAATAGAATACGTGCATTTTATTTATAAAGCTCATTTAGCATTTGCATTTGTACTATACAAAAGAATTATAAATAAATACAATAAAAATAAAACAAATTGTTATATAAAATAAAAAAAAATAATACAAATAAATTACATAAAAATGCATTAAATAACAATAAATAATTCCTCATTGGCAGTCAAATCTACAAGTTTCTGGATACCCTCCACACAGCCTGGATGACATCACCTTGGGAACAATCAAGTCCGTGAGACCATCCGAGCTCTTGCTTTTAGCCTTTACTTCTGTCAAAGAGCAGAGGACTGCGAAACTGACCTCCATGAATCATACGCACCTTTTTAAATGCTGAATTATAGCATCTGCAGTTAAGATCCTTTTGCTTTGCAAGGCACATATTTGCCTTTAACATACACGATCACTCTTAATGCCTTCTGATCTGTGATGCTGATCGACACGAACGCACCTGCTCATTCAACACAACAACTTTTTGCAGAGAAATACCCCACAATCACCGTTCATATCCTAAAATATTAAGCACAAAGGTCCGTCTTACCGGGATGACAGATGATGGGTTGGATGAGAAGGGCTGATAAAGTCAAACACAACATCCCCACACGACAGGATCCTCGCAGTCTCCACATGTCCAAATGCGCAATTAGAGCAACACGGAATGGCGGATCAAATTGAGCGTCAATGAAGGAAACACGCTAACTTGTCTAACCAAAATAATTACAAGTGATCGAGGCGATTTTAATGACCGACGACAAATCTTGTGCCTGTTTCGTGGGACATTTCGGACAGCCCACAATCCGCGCACACTTCTGCTCTCTGTGGCGTCCTTTACATTCTCAAGTTAATCCCAACCGGACCCACTTTGAGACGCTCGCGCTCGTTCAGCTCTTCTTCTGTACGGCGGCTCTCGCTCTCGGGCATCTACAAAGTCAGTCGCTTCGATCACATTCGGCGCGGTCCGCTTCTCTATCCAGGAAGTTGTGCATATGAGCGTTTCGTGTTTTGCCAAAGGAATTAGTTGAGAAATCAAAGCCCTGCCCTCTGGATCCTAGCGCCGAAGGCTGTGGTTCTGCACGCCCGCCGAAGAAAGATGAGGATTGGCTACTGGACAACTGAGGCACAAGACTGTTCTCATAGCGTGTCTTTCTAAAACAGTTAGTTCCGCTCCTGAAATCTGATTGGTCAAAGCGGCGTTCCAAACATGCATATTAAGTAGAGTCGATGACGTGTCGCTTTTTTTGTCCAGATTAGTAGTTCATTTAAAAAAAAAACACACCTTTTCTATAATGAAAATTACGTATTTTTGATACTTTTGCGAGGTTTAAAGTATATATATATATATTTTTTTTTTTTAATCATTATTTATTTATTTATTACTTTAAAAATGCATATATTGTATACATATATATATATTATAAAACATACATATAGTCCTTATATGTAATCCATATTATTCATATTTTAAAAACGTTTTGTCAAATGGATACTGGATATATATATATATATATATATATATATATGTATATGTATATTATACTTAATTTACAGCTTTGTCCCAGTAGTGATTAATCATATGAACAGTAATAAGATGAAGTAATGGGTTTATTATGATGTTTTAGTGTTTGGTGTTGTTTTTATAGTGTTGTTTATTGTGTTGTCTATGGTATGTATGAGAAACAGTCTGAACTTGCTCACTGAAACCTAATTTACCTACAAGTATAAAATAAAGGAACCTGAACCTAATTTGTGTTATTTATTTTATAAACATATAATATATTTATATTTTATTTTAGATATCATTTGTTTATACAAATATATTCCATTACTTGTTTCACCCCTTTACATTTTTAGTTACTAAATATGTTAAAAATGGTACCAAAATGTATGAAAGCAATATAAATACAGGTTTATAAGAATTTGTATGAGTTTTATAAGGATTTCGCATTCTGACTAGTACTTGTCTGGAGCTGGAGCCATAATTACAGAGCGTTCTGAGCAGAAAATCTTTGTCACTCCACTCATATGCTGTTTAAGACCAGCTTTTAGTCTTTGTGATGTTAGTAACCACAGCCTGCATCCCATTTCAGTGCAACAACACTCTTGCTAGTGTGATATTGTTTAATTATACACTACTATACTGTTGGGACAGCTCTTTATTTGTATACTGCAAACAAAAGACAAAATCTACAACAATGCTATATCTTATCAAGCTATGTGTGTTTCCATCTAATTTCATGAACCAAATGATTTTGGGATATCCTTTTATATCATGCCACCATCAGCAGAACTAAATAGGCATTGCATTGTCATTCAGCCCTCACTCTTCACTGGAAGACGGGAAAGTCAAAATTACCCTGCAATGTTGACAGAAGGTTTACACGGCATATTCTGTGCTTCTCAGATTTCAACAGTGCTCAAATTTCCCACTTGCCAACAGTTCCGTTAAAACAATGTATAGCTATATTCAGTTATCCTGTCAGAAAAGCCATAGCTTCTATCCCTGCTTCACATTCTGGCCTCAGACACTGTCGCTGTCCAAGGTGCTGAAAGTTTGCCAAGCTGTCATGCATTATCCATGGTGCTGACGACTCCCGTTTCATGACAGTGTCACTTATTAAGAGACTGAATGTATAATCTTTTGTAAATCACTGTGCAGTTGTTACTTTAAAGAGATATTTTTAGTTCGGCAGACAATTAGAGGAATAGCTCACCCAAAAATTCAATTTGCTTAAAATTTACTCACCCTCAGGCCATCCAGGATATAGATGAGTTTGTTTCTTCATCGGCAGAAATTTGGAGAAATTTAGCTTTACATCACAAGCTCACCAATGGATCTTCTAGAGTGAATGGGTGCCGTCAGAATGAGAGTCCAAACAGCTGAGAAAAACCTCACAATAATTCACAAGTAATCCACACGACTCCAGTCCATCAATTAACATCTTGTGAAGAGAAAAGCTGCATCAATTCTGGCCAAAAACCTGTTCATAATAACAAATCCTACAGTAAAAAGATCATCCTCTGCTGTTCTTTCATATCAAACAGTTCTGGACTGTTCTGTGCATATTTCTCTCTTGATTAAGACAAGAAGGCTTTTTCACTTGAGAAAGCAATAGGCTAGAGGCTGGAAGTTAAAAATCGACTTGATGGATTTGTTTATACAGACGTGCAGCTTTTCATAAGATGTCAATTGATGGATTGGAGTCGTGTGGGTTACTTGTGGATTATTGTGATTTTTTTATCAGCTGTTTGGACTCTCATTCTGACGGCACCGACTCACTGCAGAGGATCCATTGGTGAGCAAGAGATGTAATGCTAAATTTCTCCAAATCTGTTCTGATAAAGAAACAAACTCATCTGCATCTTGGATGACTTGAGAGTGAGTTAATTTTCATTTTTGAGTGAACTATTCTTTTAATTGTTTATAATACTTGACAAAAAACAGTTCATTTGTATGTTACCACATGTAACACAATTTAAATGTTACATAATACAGTCTAGCTATACGTTTGAGTATTAGATAAGGATATTTAGATATTTAATTACACATTTTAAAAAAAATCCAGAGTTACAGTATCTCAGCTTAAAAAATTCATATGAGAATGAATTAATGTTATCGTCCTTGTTATGAGGTCAAGATCTGAGAAGGCTCTCATGGGCCAATGGTTCTCCATCACCCTGTCAGAGCTGTGAGTTGAATACTTTATCGCTAATTATCACTCCGAGGTTTTCTCACCA